>JAPKLY010001171.1:0-60711 GCA_026898435.1 Prunella vulgaris
ATGGACCAGCTGAAGCAAAGTGGCCTTGTCTGACTTTCATAACTTATCCCTGTATCAAGTTAGACATAACAAGATAGAGAAAAGAAAGGAAAGAATAAGAAGACATACCAAATCAGCTGATGTGAGGATCAGCTGATTACTTCAGTAGAATAGTCCACAGATGGGTACCAGCTGACTACCCGTTTACCCAAAAACTTTCTTTCTATAAAACTGCTCCTCCATCTATCATTCCTAACTCTGCTACTAATTCTCTGAATCTTACCTCTGCTAAAGGTTTGGTAAGCACATTTGCTCTCTGCTTCTCCGTATGAATCTTCTCCATCCTGATATCTCCCTTCTCAGCATGATCTCGAAGAAAATGATGTCTTATGTCCACATGCTTGCATCTGGTATGGAGAACTGGGTTCTGAGTAATGGCTATTGCACTTGTGCTATCACAGAAGATGGGTATCTCTTCTGTGATCACATGGTAGTCCCTCAGCTGTTGTCTGATCCAGAGCAGCTGGGAACAACAACTACCAGCAGCCATGTACTCTGCCTCTGTTGTGGAAGTAGCTACTGAAGTCTATTTCTTGGAGAACCAAGATATCAACTTACTTCCCAGAAACTGACATGTGCCAGAAGTTGATTTCCTATCAATCTTGCACCCTCCATACTCAGAATCTGAATACCCACTCAGCTGAAAGTTGTCATCAGTTGGGTACCAGAGGCCTAGATTGTAAGTACCCTTCAAATACTTTACAATATTCTTTGCTGCTTCAAGATGAGATTTCTTAGGATTTGCCTGAAACCTTGCACACACCCCTACTGCAAAGCTGATATCAGGTCTGCTGGCAGTGAGATACAGTAGAGAACCAATAAGTCCCCTATAGTGTGTCTGATCCACTTTCTCACTAGCCTCATCTGGATCCATGCTAAAGTTTGCCATCATTGGAATCTTAGCTTCTCTGCTGCTACTGACTCCAAACTTTTCTATCAAATTCTTGTCATACTTAGCTTGGCTAATGAAAGTTCCATTGGAAAACTGCTTCACCTGCAGTCCAAGGAAATAAGTCATCTCCCCCATCATAGACATTTCAAACTTACTGGTTATCAGCTTGCTGAACTGATCAAACATCTACTTGTTAGGGGAGCCAAAGATGATATCATCCACATAGATCTGTACTAAGAGGATATCATCTCCATCTTCCTTTCTGAACAAGGTTTTGTCTATCTTTCCTTAACTGAATCCACTATCCAGTAGGAACTGTGATAGAGTATCATACCAAGCTCTAGGTGCCTGCTTTAGTCCATATAAAGCCTTCTGCAACCTATAAAACTTGTTCCCAATCTCAAATCCTGGAGGCTGTTCCACATAAACTTCTTCTGCCAGGATACCATTCAGAAAAGCTGACTTGACATCCATCTGATATACCTTGAACCCTTTGAAAACAGCATAGTCCAGAAACAATCTAATGGCTTCTAGTCTTGCCACATGAGCAAATGTCTCATCATAGTCAATCCCCTCTGACTGTGAATACCCCTGGGCTACTAGCCTTACCTTGTTTCTAACCACTACATCATTTTCATCCTTTTTGTTCTTGAATACCCACTTAGTGCCTATGACCTTCTGATGTTTGTGCCTCTCCACTAGAGTCCAAACTTCTTGTCTTGCAAACTGATTTAGCTCCTCTTGCATAGCTACAATCCAGTTTGGGTCTTCAAGAGCTTCATGGATGTTCTTGGGTTCTATCAGAGACACATAACAGCTGAATTGAGCACCCAAGTTTAGCTTTCTTCTGGTCTGAACACCTACACTTGGATCTCCTAGAATCTGTTCAGCTGGATAATCAGACAATGTCTTCTTGCCCCTTTGAGGTGCCATAGTTTGTTCCTCTTGGGTCTTATCTGATATTCCCCCTTGGTTAGTGTCAGGAGTCAATATGCCATCATCTGGTGCTGATGAGGACTTATCAGCTGATTTGGGCTCATCATCTGAATCTGAGTCTGATTCTATCCTAGGTACCACTACCTTAATCAGATCTGGCTTGTCTGACAGATTCAGTTGATCCATCTCATCTGCTAGCTTCTCCTTGCTGTACTCATGAAAAGATTCATCAAATACAACATGGGGTGTCTCCTCCACACAGAGAGAGACTTTATTAAAGACTCTATAGGATTTGCTACTTCCAGAATATCCTAAGAATATTCCTTCAGCAACCTTAGCATCAAAAGTCTTTAACTTAGTCTTTCCATTGTCATGGATGAAACACCTACACCCAAAAATATGGACAGAGGAAAGATTAGGAGTTTTACCCTTGTACATTTCATAAGGAGTCTTCCCATGTCTCTTGACTGGTAGACACCTATTTTTGATGAAGCAAGCAGTGTTGATGGTTTCTGCCCAAAACCTTTGAGGAGTCTGATATTCAGCTAACATAGTCCTTGCTGCCTCCTTGAGGGTTCTGTTTCTCCTCTCAGCTAACCCATTCTGCTGAGGTGTTCTGGCAGCTGATGTCTCATGCTGAATACCATTATCCCTACAATAGTCAGAAACAACAGAGTTAAGAAACACAGTACCTTTATCACTTCTGATTCTGACTATGCTGAGGTCCAGCTCCTTCTGAATCCTCTTGAACAACTCCAGCATCTTGACCATAGTCTCATTCTTTTTGAACAAAAACACTACCCAAGGGAATCTTGTATAGTCATCAACAATCACCAGTGTGTACTTCCTTCCACTGAAGTTAAGAGGTGAGACTGGTCCCAACAAATCCATATGAATCAGCTGGAGGGCTTTTGTTGTTGAAGTACTCTGTACATCTTTGAATGTGGCTTTAGTATGCTTCCCTTTCTGACAGGCATCACACTTCTGCTCAGATGCAAACACCTCATTTGGTAGACCTCTAACTAGACCCTTCCTTGCAACCTTGTTGAGAGTCTTGAAGTTCAGATGACCTAACCTCTTGTGCCAGAGCCAGCTGATCTCTGATGAGCTTTTAGCAACCAAACATGAGTCAGCTGGACAGCTTGCAAAATCTGCAAGATACATATTACCTCTTCTGAGGCCAGTTAGTAGCACCTGCTCATTTAAATCATTAATAACAAGACAAGAGTTCTTAGAGAATCTTACTGAATATCCCTTGTCACAGAATTGGGATACAGACAGAAGATTGTGCATAAGCCCTTCTACATAGTAGACTTCTTCAACTCTTGTTCCTTTGATCAGCAGGGTACCAACTCCTCTAGTGACTCCAAAATTGTTGTCACCGAACACAACTCTAGGCCCATCAAGCGTTACAAAGTCCTGGAGGAGATGCTTCTCAAAGGTCATGTGCTTCGAGCAACCGCTATCAATGTACCAGACATGGCCCTTGGCTTCTCCTCTTTCTATAGGGCTAGAGTTTACCTGAAATTAAAACTCAGGCTTTAGGTACCCTATCTTTGGGTCCTGATTGGTTAGATTCGACTTTCTGGATCCATAGGTAGAGATCATCCTTATGAGGTTTAGGAGATCTCAACCTTCTACCATACTTATCCACAAAAATCATCTCCCTCAGAGGATCTTTTCTGGGGCGATTAGTGATAACAGTAGGTTTGTAGGTGGGCTGCTCAAAAGGATAATTTTGGCTTGAGCCTCCGAATGAGTCATATACCTTAGCCGGTGAAGGCTTGCCTACTTTGGTTACATTAAAAGTAACCCAGGGTTGAGGTCTGTTTCTCTTGGGTTTACTTTGCTGAGATGACCTAGGCTTATCATTCCTCTGCTGATTCTGCTGAGGTCTCCTTGTCTTAGCTGAACTATGACTTGGATTCCTCTTCTGGTCTCGGGGCTTCTGTGCCTTGGACTTATGTTGGTTGTCAGCAGGCTTCTGAGTTTTAGTACTCTTCTGCTCTGCTGAAACCTTTTGATCACCAGCAGACTTCTGAGCTATAGAGCTCTTCTGTCCAGCTGGGACCTTTTCTGTTCCTCTGCTCTTTTGCCCTTCTGATCCAGGTGTAGGCTCAGCTGGCCCTTTACCCTTTCGAGGATCCCTAATTAATCCACTGTCACCTTTCTTCTTCTTTTGTGGTTTGGGTTTGGGATAACCAAGACCCCTTTTATCATTCACAGTTTATGAGGACTCAGCTATTTCAGACACGACATTCATTGCCTTAGTCAGCTGCTCCACTTTCAGCTGAAGCTGTTGTGAATTTTTGATAATCAGTTCATTTTGCTTGAAGAGTTCATCGAACTTAGCTGTCAGCAGATTATGTTCTTCACTCAAGACAGTGTTCTCAGAAAGTAGCTTTTCTATCAGCTTCTCATGTTCCTCACATTTTGCTATTAAGTCAGCAGACTTGTTAGCTTGTGAATCATAGGATATCACTGGTAGTCTAGCATTTTCTAGATCTTGTCTCAAGCTTAAAACTTCAGCTTTCAGACTTGAGTTCTCCTCTTCCAGCTTAGAACAAATTTTTAAGGAAGATTGGAGATCAGACAACAACTTGTGTATATCTGACTCCATAGAATAGGTAGAGGAGCAAGATGAGCTAACAGAGGGGGTAGGAGAATTTACCTCTTCTACCTTAGCCATGAGGCAGATGTCATCCTCTGATTCAAAATCAGATGAGGATGAGGATGAGCTGATATCCTGCTTCTCCTCCTCTGCCAGCAGAGCTCTCTTATCAGCGAACCTGCGATCTCTCTTGATCCTCTTCTCTTCTCTCTCTCTAGGGGTAAGCTGAGGACAATCATAACTGAGATGTCCTGGCTTGTTGCAAGTGAAACAAACACCATCTCCTCCTCTTCTGGGACTTGGTTCCCTCCTTCTCTCTGGAGACTTGTATTTGGTCTCCTGTTCATCTGATGGTCTTCTGGCATCAGATGACTTCTGGAAGAATCACTATTATTCTTCTTCCAATGGGATCTATACTTCTGGAACTTATTTGACATCTTGTCAAACTTGTTGGTCAATAAAGCAAGTTGCTCCTTTAAGCTCATGTCCTCTGGAGTAGAGGACTTCTCTTGACTATCAGCTGCAGCAGAGAAAGCGACATTCTTTGTGGCAGATGAAGTTGGAGTCTCATTTTCTTGATCTTCTTCTTGGATATCGAACTCATGTGCCTTTAGATGAGATAACAGTGTATGATGACTCATCTCAGATAGATTCTTTGTCTCTTTAATTACCGTCACCTTCACTCTCCATCTTGGAGTAAGAGATCTCAATTTTTTTTTATTAATCTCTTTCTCCAAGTAATCCTTTCCTAAAGAGCTTGCCTTATTCAGTATGTTTGTCAGCCTCATATCTAGCTGATCAATGGTTTCATCAGCTTTCATTTTAAATGTGTCAAAGGTATGTAGAACGGCTTGAAGCTTGTTCTCTTTGATTTGATCTGTCCCTTCACACATCAGGGAGAGTTTTTCCCACATCTCCTTAGCAGTTTTGCACGTCTTGATTTTCTCTATATACTCTTTGGAGAGAGTCTCAATGATTTCTGTTCTGGCCACTTGATCTAGGTTGAAGAGTTTCCTTTCAGCATTGTTTAGTTCACTCTTCTTCTTTTCTGTCTTCCTTCTTTCACTGATTTCAGCTTCTGGAGTTTTGCCATCACTTACTCCTTCCCAGAAGTACTTGATTGGCCCTTCCTCCAGAACATCTAGCATCCGATCATGAATGGCTCCAAGGTGATTCTCCATTATGAATTTCCAGTAATCGTAATCCTCTATGGAGAATTCAGACAACTTCCTTATCTTGGATCCACTCTTTTTGTAGGAAGACATATCTGCAAGTGATTAGATAAAAAGCACACAAAATTTTCTAAAAACAGATTTTCAGGGATCTGTCCAGGTGACCACCAAAAGCTTTCTTAGGTTGTGGTCTTTTGGACACACAACTCTGATACCACTTGTTGGTCCCAAAGGCAGGTTTTAGGGAAGAATACCTTTGAACAAGTCTAGAAGGGGGGGGGGGGGGGTTGAACAGACTTGTAAGGATTCAAAAACCTTTTTCAAATTATTTGGATTATTCAGAAAACCAGCAGACTACTTGAGGTAGTCTGAATTTGAAAGTAGTGCGCTGTGAATAGTGCGTAAACATTTTTAATGAAAATCAATTTTAGGTGATGTGCACAATTTAAGAGCAGAAATAAATAAGACGAGACACAGGGAATTTATAGTGGTTCGGACCAACTGTCCTACATCTACTCTCCTCAATCCAACTTGGACTTGAGGGGCTCTCCACTAACTCACTTACTCACTCACTTACACAGTTCGAGAGTACTACTCTCTTACAAATTGTCAATGCTACAATTGCAATTGACTTCTCACAGCTTCTACAAAGCTTTTACAAAGAATAAGTATAAATTGTGTTTTTGAGTGCAAGTGATAATATCTGACAGAGTTTCGGCTAGCTTAATATGCGTGTAAAATCCGATATTGAAATTATCACTATTACTCTAATTTATAGGGTCAAATATCTAGCCGTTGGGATGGACTAGAAATCTGAGATCCTATAATCTCGTATTCAATCAATCATTGTGATTGATTGAATCTCCATCTTGATTCCCGTCAATCTTCGCGATACTCCAGTGTCAGCTGCTTAAATCTTCTATCCTCTAAAACCGGCTAAGTCCTCAAGGTCTCGGCTGGTCTTCACTTCTATGATAGCTTCGAATCTTCTAGGCAGCAAGGTAGATTCCCCCTCACTCGAACCTATCTAATCCTAACTACTCATCAGCTGACTAACATGTTCAGCTGGTCCTATTACAAGCTGATTGGTTTATTATATCATCAAAACATCTAACACAGATATCCTAACAACTGTTCAGTCTACTGATGGTCCTCAGAGGCAGCAGGGACGGATCAGTGAAGAACCAAATAGGCTAAGTCAGAGTTGTGCTCTCAGAAGCTCAGTAGAGATAACAATCCTACTGACCGCTCGGAAGCTAGTCAGTTGGGCTACTATCTCAGTAAGCTCAGATTAGTGCGAAATGTGAGCCCTTAAGTGTTTACTCGTTTTAGTTCTGAAAACTTTATCAGTTTGCTTAGTGGAAACGTGGTTAAGGCTGGTGCACAGTTTACTGATCAGGATGACAAGTCAGTCCTGATGGTTTTTCAGAAACAATGCAAGGATGCTCAGTTTAATATGTATGACAATTATGATCCTGAACAAATAGTAAATTAGCACGCAAGGGTCTTTTTAACGTGGTTCGGAGATAACCAACTCCTACGTCCACGACCTGATTGAACAGGAAGCTATCCTCAAAACCCTGAGGATAGGTACTTGGGTTTTACGTGCCAAGGGACACGAGTAGCCAACTTCCTCTCTAAGGAACTGACCCCTGAGTGGTTTTACAAGTCCCAGTCCTTACAAACAAACCAACCAACTCACAAACTGAGGGGTTTGGTTTTACACATTTTCCAACTATTTTGTATTGATCCTTCTAACAAATCAAAGCTAAGGATGGGATCAATACTCTAAGCAAATAATACAGAGGAGATTCCTACTACAATACTAGGGAAATTTATGTTTCAGAGTGTTGTTTCAAATCAACATTGAGTGCTTGGAATCTTGAGAGTTTCTCTTGGAAATTTCCAGTTAGCCTTTAATGGGTGCAAGGCTCTCTGTATTTATAGGGAGGTTTGAAATAGATCCGTTGTAATTGATCCATTTCAAACCTTCCTATTTAGGGTAGGTGCAGTGTTTGGTTGTCCTTGTCTGACATGGACCATACCTAGTATGGTAAAGTTTCTGATCCGCATCCTGCACCTCTGACAAGCATTAAATACATTTCAGTCTCCGTACATACGTGTCGCCTATTAACTGGTCGTTAGTCCAACGACTAGTTTGTTAGCATTGACTTTACTGAACCTCGTACATTTATAACACTGAGTTTCTCGGTCTTTACTCAGCATAAATGTTTGTCTTATGTTGGAGACTCTGACATTCTTTCTGCTTCGTCAGACTTCCATTTTGCACGTGTAATCTTTGGGTCTCAGGACTTACAAGTATCAGGTTAACTGATACTAGGCCCAAGTCAGGACTTATGAATGTCAGAACGACATTCAGCCTGATCAAGGTTACTTGTGCCCTCACTGATAGAGACTTCCCTGAGCATGCTTAGTTTACTCAGTTCCATCAGGATCAGTGGTCTTCTTCAGGATGGCTCTACGCAGCTTCAAGACTCTTCCTAGGTTTTTCAGGTTTCAGCTTCAGGTTGATCAGCTTCAGCGTGATCAAGCCTTCAGGGTTGGACTGGCTTCTGACTTCTGAGACGTCTCTCCATCAGTCTTCAGTCTTCAACACGTTTCCCCTGAACTGAATACCTGTGAATAGAAGAATCTATTCTAACCTATCTATCCTGAACTATCATCCTGACCAACTATACTTACGCAAATTCATCAAGGGGTTTTGGGATCTAATCAAAATACTTCCTGATTGTCCCAACAATTTCCCCCTATTTGATGATGCCAAAACCCTTAGAACAATCCTACCATCTAAACAATAAACTGATATCAATCAATATACATTTCAGGAACCTATATCAGATCCTTAGTTCTATAAGATGGAATCAGGAAAGGATTAGTGTAGTTCTTGATAAAGAGCAGAAAAGTAAATCAGGACTCAAAGAGATGTTGTCTCAGGAATATAAATAGTTTCATTGATATAAAGGGTTAAGTACATGGGTTCCTGAAACTATTACAAAAGATCCTGAGACACTAATCCTGATCTATCTTCTTCAGTCTTCATCATCCCACCTGGCCAGAGAGATCCCATACTTCTTCAGGACTCTCAACTTGACAACATGGTACTGATCAGCATTCTTCAGAGCTCCAGTTCTTCATGCAATCATAGAACTCTCTTTTCTGATCAGTTTCATGTTCAGGTGGTTGTTGATGCCGAGGGTTGGAAGTGGGTAAGTGATGTGCTCGGATGCCCTGATCTAAACTCCTGCTCTGTCAGCATGATGGACAATGTTTCCCCAGAGTTCGTTATGATGCAGGTACATCCACTCAGCAAATATGGTGTTCTTGTCTTTGCCTTCGGATGTTTTCAGCCAGTTCCCGACGACATAGTACTGATCGATAAACTCCTTCTTGATCGGAACCCAAGTCTCGTTCATGTCAGGAGGAACAAAATTGTCGACGTACTCATATACAAAGGGACTAACATCCTGAGCACTTTTCACCTTTTTCTTAGTCACAGCAACTGACTTCTTTTTCTTGGCATCGGGGTCAGGCTTCTTGGGATCAGTCTTCTCCTTTAGTACTGCCATCTGACCCTTCAGCTTCTCAATCTGAGTAGCCTGACTCTTGACCTGCATTACGGTCTCCAGAGTTAGTTACTTTGACTTCTTCCTCCCCTCGACTATGGGATCACCAGGGTAAAGTTACTCCTCACACTCCTCCATCAGCTCATCAGTGGAAACATCAGCTTTCCTCTTCTGAGCAGTAGACTTAGGATTTTTCAGAGCGGCTTTCTTCCTTTCCCCCTTTTTGGCAGCATCAAAAGGGTCCTTGTCCTGCTCGACCTTATTCTGAATATCTTTAATCAGGATCTCTTGAGATGCCTGCTGATCAGCCACCACCTTTAGCTCCTTCGCAACCTGAGCATTAGCCTCAGCTCTCAGTAGGCTTTCCGTCAGATGACTGTCAAACTCCTTCCGCATTGCACCAAGTTCATCCTTCCTTGCAATAGTTTCAGTCAGCATCGTGTTCAGAGACTTGTGCAATGCATCATCAGAAGCTCGTTGACCCTCCTTCCATCTGGTCAGCAGATCATCATCGGCCTTGACTGCTTCCTCCCTGGCTATTGTCCTGACCTTGGCCTCCTGCCCTTCCAGTGCTTCAGCGATCAGTGCCTTGATCCTGTCATCTAGGCCACTGAGGGAATTATCGATCATGCCCTGCACTTGGTCAGTAGAAACTCCAGCGGACTGACGTTGCTCAAGGCTCAGGAATCGTTTTCCTGAATCCGCCTTTGCCTTGTTCAATGCGGCAGTGAGAGCTTTGATTTTTGCTCGCTGATGCTCAAGCTTGCCCAGAATTATCCTCCCCATCAGTGACACTCCCACTGAGATGGTTCAGATCTTCTTCTTTGCGGACTTGGCCTTGGTGACAACCTTCTTCGGGACATATCCTGAAGCCTCAGCAGTCCCGGTCCCTGGGAGTGCATCATCGGCCAGTGCACCTTCTCCCGAGGTTGCACCTTTCCCAACTGCTGGCATAAGTGCCATAGAAGGGTTGGGTAGTGGGTTCTGAGGATCGTTTGTCCTGATGATCCGGATGAAGTCTTCCTTGTTCAAGACTTGGGCATACGTGCAAAGCCCAAATCTATCTAGAATCTTTTGCTCCTCATCCCTCAGATTCTCTTCACCGATGTCCCTAATCAGGGTAGTAACTTCAGTTATGTTGGCCTTCCTCATCATCACCAATACCCTGAGACAGATCACTTCCTCTCCATAAGCCACCTCTATATCAGGAAAAGTCTAATTTACAAATCTGATGGCTTGACACCTGGCGTCCATCTCAAATGGGGTTAACTTAGGTTGCGCCGATTCCTCCTCACGAGTGTGTTCCTCAGCCTCCTCAGGATGATTAGATCCAGACTCAGCATCATTGGAGACGGTCCATTTCCGGCCATGGTTGCCTTCCAGATCCTCGTCATGGAGCTCTTCCTCCTGAGCCTCTATGTTGGTCCCAAAGGCATGTTTTAGGGAAGAATACCTTTGAACAAGTCTAGAAGGGGGGGTTGGATAGACTTGTAAGGATTCAAAAACCTTTTTCAAATTATTTTGGTTATTCAGAAAACCAGCAGACTACTGAGATAGTCTAAATTTGAAAGATGTGCGCTGTGAATTGTGCGGAAATGTTTTTAATGAAAATCGGTTTTAGGAGATGTGCACAAGTTAAGAGCAGAAAGAAATAAGACGAGACGCAAGGGATTTATAGTGGTTCGGACCAACTGTCGTACATCCACTCTCCTCAATCCAACTTGGAGTTGAGGGGCTCTCCACTAACTTACTCACTTACACACTTCGAGAGTACTACTCTCTTACAAATTGTCAATGCTACAATCGCAATTGACTTCTCACAGCTTCTACAAAGTTTTTACAAATAATAAGTATGAATGTGGTTTTGAGTGCAAGTGATAATTCTGACAGAGTTTCGGCTAGCTTAATATGCGTGTAAATCCGATACTGAAATTATCACTGTTACTCTAATTTATAGGGTCAAATAACTAGCCATTGGGATGGACTAGAAATCTGAGATCCTATAATCTCGTATTCAATCAATCATTGTGATTGATTGAATCTCCATCTTGATTCCCGTCAATCTTCGCGATCTACAATCAATCAAGTTTGTCCCCTTGATTGATTGATCTTCTATTCTGGGAATCTTCCTTCTATATCGCAAGTCAACCCTTAAAATGATTCCGAAGAATCTGGGCCGAGCACAATACCTCAGCTGACCTGTCTCCTCAACTGGTGTACCAGTCTGCTAATACTTCGACCTCAGCTGATGTGCAAGTCTGCTGCTGTGCACCTCAGCTGGTCTTCTTGACTTCGTCTGAATATGTCTTTTATCCATGGTCTTTGTCTTGTCTGCGACGTGCTCTCAGCTGATCTACTGATGTCAGCTAATCTGTCTCTTCTGATATCAGCTGATCTAACTCTTCTGATTTCAGTTGATGTTCACTCCTCTGATGATCTGCTCTTGATACTCCAGTGTCAGCTGCTTAAATCTTCTGTCTTCTGAAATCGGCTAAGTCCTCAAGGTCTCAGCTGGTCTTTTTCTCTATGATAGCTTCGGATCTTCTAGGCAGCAAGGTAGATTCCCCCTCACTCGAACCTATCTAATCCTAACTACTCATCAGCTGACTAACAGGTTCAGCTGGTCCTATTACAAACTGATTGGTTTATTATATCATCAAAACATCTAACAAAGATATCCTAACAAGTTCCCCCTTTTTGATGATATCAAAACCAACTCAGCTGATCTCAACAGATAAGCATAATCAATCAAAATCAAGATCAAAATAGGACAGAAAAGAAGATCTTTACATAAGATCCTTAGACAGAATAAAAACGCAGCTGACAACAAGAAGTTGTCTGGAATCATAGAGCTTCATTAAATAAAAAGAGAAAGTACAATCAGAAAGAAAGTACCTAATCCTCAGCTGACTCAGCTGGACTATTACATGAGGAGAGGTCTTCTGCTGTTGAGAGGAACTTGCAACCAGTTAAGGAATCTCTTCTCTATCTCCCTCAGAGCTGGCAGAGAATTGTCAGAGAGTTGTGGAAAAAGTTGTGTAATCTGCAACCAATGCTTTCTAATTTCCACCCAGTCTATCTTCCCACTCTCATCAGTTGGAGTTGGGAGGTACTCTATCTCTGGCAACTCCGGCTGTACATCCAGCTTAAGCATCTCATCTGAAATAGCTTTGAAGAATTTTGGAAAGGTTTCCTTCAACCAGTTTCTGAACTCAGTATTCTTCTCTCTTTCTCCTCTGGTATCTTCTCATCTGAGAACTTAGAAGTGGATCATGGTCTTAGCCTTTATGGTTTTCCAAAGATGCACAAGCTAATCTGACAGTTGATTGTAGAACATGTCAATTGGTCCATCAACCAAAGGCTCATTTAGATCCCTAATGTACTTTCCACTTCTAGTCCTGCTGCCCTGAGAGACTGCTTTCCCTTGCTTCTTCAGCTTCCTCTGATAACGTCTCTCCAGCTCATCATTCATTTCTCTTTCCTGCCTCTTCCTCCTCTCTTCTGGAGTCTCCTTTTCAGCCAGCTGCAACTCCTTTGCCAGCTTCTCATCCAGTTCAGCATTCAGAATCCTCTTCTTTTTCTCTCTTTCTTCAGCAACCACTTCTTGCTTCTGCAGGGCCTCAGCTATCTTCTGATCTCTCAGCTCCTGAGTCTTCTGAGCTGTAATCTTTCTTGTGTTGATATAATCTTCAACATTTTCTACTCTAGCAGATAGAACACCATGGTTATCTACCAGTAGAGCTCTCAGAGAGGCCATCTCAGATTGCAGGGCTGCTATAGCAGCTGAGTTCTTCTCTTCCCCCTTTTTGATATCATCAATCATCGAAGTAGAGGGTAGAGAAGTAGGAAGATTATCCACAATGGCTTTTAGGTCCTCCTGACCATTTTTGCATTCAACAATTTGACCTTCCAACCTTTTAGAGACCAGTCTGAATCTCTCATATTCAGCAGAGAGGGTAGCAGAAGCATCATCAGTAAATGCCCTGGCAGTCGACTTGAAGTTCTGTAGAGTGTTGAAAAACTCTATCCTGGTGGCATATAAGCTGTCCTCCATAGCTTCTTTCAGCTTATTTCGATAATCCAGCAGAACTTTATGAACGTGTTTTTCAATCAGAGAGGGGGCAGCAGACTTGGCAGCCAACAAAGTGGCTTTGACCTCCCTGATGTGATCATCAAAATAATCTTTAAGCTGACCTAAAATTGTAGGGGATACCTGATCAGCTGGGGTGATCTCAAAGTTTGCTGCCGGAGGGATGAACTCAGACTCAGCTAATTCCGGGCAATCCAGCTCAACCCCATCCTTAAGCAATAAAGCACGGGAAACCTTCCTCAACCCTTCAGGAGATGTCAGCTGGGATGGTGCCTTAACCTCCAAGGCATCCATCAAAATTTCTCCACATTCGGTAAATGCTGCTTCTCCTATCTCCTTTATCAATTCCAGAAAGAAGGTAACTGACCCTTCTCTCGCTTGTGCCCAAGTGAGACCATAGGCAAGAATATCTTGATAGGCTGGGTATTGTTGAGTTCTGGGATGTAAAGGGATATGTGGGCTAGGGCAGTTATGATCATCCCTCGTTCAAGAGGCCCCTTTGAACGATGGTGAGATAGGCGTGCTTGTTTGGCCATTTCTGTGGGGGAATTGGGGGTTTCAAGATTAATGGGTTCAGGGTGAGAGGGTTTGGGAATAGCTGAAGGCTCACCAGAGGTAGCTATCTCCTCTGGTTCATTGCCAGCTGGGATTTGTGAAGGTGAAGGGGAAAAATGTTGGGAAGGATCAGATAAGGGAGAAGGTGAAGCTGACCTGATGGGTGAGGCAGCTAATGATGTATCAGCTGATAGTGCATCTTCAGAGGAATGGAGAACCTCTGTCTCAGCTACTGAAGGCTCAGCTGATTCCCTCTCTTCTGTCTCTTCTTCCCCTCCATCAGAGCCAGAGGTAGAATCCTCATCTGAACCAGCTCCCTCAGCTGATTCCTCCACGGCCTGCTCTTCTTCTTCATCAGAAGGCTCATCAACCAGCAGAGTAGCCCTCTCTGCTGAAGATTTCTTCTTCTTCAGACTGCTCAGCACAGCAGTATCATCATCTGCATCAGAATCAAAGAAGAGCTTCCTTTGAACAGGAGTGGTTTCTTTCTTGGATTTCTTCTTTCTTCCCCCTCCAGCAGGCTTTGAAGCCTTCCTCTTCTGCTTCTTTCCATGACCAGCAGAGGGACCAGGGGCAGCAGCTACAGGATCAGCGTAGGAATCTGAATCAGCTGGCCCAATGACGTCCAAATTACTTCCCCTCAGAAACTTGGTGTGGTTATACTCAACAACCCAATCATCATCCCACTTGTGCTGGGGCAGCAGATGATTCAAGATTATAGTAATCTTGGTAGCCATGGAGCACTTCGACTTGAAACTGTAAACTTGTTGACCACCCACTTCCTTGGCAACACATCTCTTGGACTCCTGTTCCAATCAAAACCATAACAGACTCACCCAGTCTGCTTGAACCCCATCGAGGATCGTGCGGGCCACGCTCAGACGAAGTTTGGTAATGGCGTCCAAACTCCCCTGTTCTGCCAAGATGACCTTGGTCACCACATCCATCAAAAACCGAAATCGTCTCCTCAACATAGACTTCTTCAGATTCGTGGTGGTATCCGTATGACTCTTCCTGGCCATTAACTTGAAAGTATCCAGGTAGTCGGCTTCCTTGTATTTATGTGGTAAAATACCAGTGGAGGATAGGCCAAAAAGATTAGCAACCGCATCCTTGGAAATAACAACAGCTTTTCTATCAACCAAGGAGCCTATGGAGTTTGAACTAAACTGGGCCTTGAGAAGGAATTGAAAGGCGTAAAAGTTAAGGGTTTTATGGTCAGGGGGGTCATGGAGATGAAGGTTCGGAGATTGTGATGTTGAAGGAGGTTTAGGATTTCCCGAATTTCTGGAACCCTAGTCGTGTCGTAATCGACACACATCTCTGCGTACATCTTTTCTTTGAACATCTTTTGCATAGCTTTGGATGCCATACCTTCAACACAGAGGTTAGGTACACTGAGAATAATATGCAAGAGTAAAAGGAGAAGAAAGAATTTGGAGCAGAAATGTTTTCTGAAAGGAGTTAAAGGGGTATATATAGGAATCAAGAAAGATGAGCAGTTTTTCCAAAATTAAAACCGATCAATTTTGATCATAGATTTGTATTTTGCATCACACAAATCAAAGGTCCAGATTAGATGACCTTTGAGAATTTTGGAAGTGATGCGTAGGTGTCAGGGTTTCGAAAGGTTTTGACCGCCAAAAGATTCGCCTTTTTGAAAAAGGTAATGATGAAAAAGCTTTTTGAGAAATTTTAGGCGGTGAGAAATTAATTACTACTGACACCTTATTTTGAAAAAGATAATAAATCCCCAAATTTTCGTAAGAGAAAAGATTTGATTGCCAATTTTCTAAAATTATTTTTAGAAATACGGGATTTATTAATTTTTGAAAAGATTTTATAACAAAAGAAAATTTTTAAAACCGACATGAGGAATATAGAAATACTTATCGAGAAGCTGACGTGGCAAAGTCAGCTGATAAGAGTGATCCTCATGAAAATCTTTTCTGCTCATCTGGGTCTTTAATGTCAGCTGACATGGACCAGCTGAAGCAAGGTGGCCTTGTCTGACTTTCATGACTTATCCCTGTATCAAGTTAGACATAACAAGATAGAGAAAAGAAAAGAAAGAATAAGAAGACATACCAGATCAGCTGATGTGAGGATCAGCTGATTACTTCAGCAGAAAAGTCCTCAGCTGGATACCAGCTGACTACCCATATTCCCAAAACTTTCTTTCTAAAGAACTGCACCTCCATCTATCATTCCTAACTCTGCTACTAATTCTCTGAATCTTACCTCTGCTAAAGGTTTGGTAAGCACATCTGCTCTCTGCTTCTCCGTATGAATCTTCTCCATCCTGATATCTCCCTTCTCAGCATGATCTCGAAGAAAATGATGTCTTATGTCCACATGCTTGCATCTGGTATGGAGAACTGGGTTCTGAGTAATGGCTATTGCACTTGTGCTATCACAGAAGATGGGTATCTCTTCTGTGATCACATGGTAGTCTCTTAGCTGTTGTCTGATCCAGAGCAGCTGAGAACAACAACTACCAGCAGCCATGTACTCTGCCTCTGTTGTGGAAGTAGCTACAGAAGTCTGCTTTTTGGAGAACCTAGATATCAGCTTACTTCCCAGAAACTGACATGTGCCAGAGGTTGATTTCCTATCAATCTTGCACCCTCCATAGTCAGAGTCTGAATACCCACACAGCTGAAAGTTATCATCAGCTGGGTATCAGAGGCCTAGATTGTAAGTACCCTTCAAATACTTAACAATCTTCTTTGCTGCTTACAGATGAGATTTCTTAGGATTTGCCTGAAACCTTGCACATACCCCTACTGCAAAGCTGATATCAGGTTTGCTGGCAGTGAGATACAGCAGAGAACCAATAAGTCCTCTATATTGTGTCTGATCCACTTTCTCACCAGCCTCATCTGGATCCATGCTAAAGTTTGCCATCACTGGAATCTTAGCTTCTCTATTGCTACTGACTCCAAACTTTTCTATTAGATTCTTGGCATACTTAGCTGGCTAATGAAAGTTCCATTGGACATCTGCTTCACCTGCAGTCCAAGGAAGTAAGTTATCTCCCCCATCATGGACATTTCAAACTTGCTGGTCATCAGCTTGCTAAACTGATCACACATCTGCTTGTTGGGAGAGCCGAAGATGATATCATCCACATAGATCTGCCCTAAGAGGATAACATCTCCATCTTCTTTTCTGAACAAGGTTTTATCTATCTTTCCTTTGCTGAATCCACTATCCAATAGGAACTGTGATAGAGTATCATACCAAGCTCTAGGTGCCTGCTTTAGTCCATATAAAGCCTTCTGCAACCTATAAACCTTGTTCCCAATCTCAAATCCTGGTGGCTGTTCCACATAGACCTCTTCTGCCAGGATTCCATTCAGAAAAGCTGACCTGACATCCATCTGATATACCTTGAACCCTTTGAAAACAGCATAGGCAAGAAACAATCGGATGGCTTCTAGTCTTGCCACAGGAGCAAATGTCTCATCATAGTCAATCCCCTCTGACTGTGAATACCCCTGGGCTACTAGCCTTGCCTTGTTCCTTACCACCACATCATTTTCATCCTTTTTGTTCTTAAAAACCCACTTAGTGCCTATGACCTTCTGATGTTTGGGCCTCTCAACTAGAGTCCAAACTTCTTGTCTTGCAAACTGGTTTAGCTCTTCTTGCATAGCTACAATCCAGTTTGGATCTTCAAGAGCTTCATGGATATTTTTGGGCTCTATCAAAGACATATAACAGCTGAACTGAGCACCCAAGTTTAGCTTTCTTCTGGTCTGAACACCCACACTTGGATCTCCTAGAATCTGTTCAGCTGGGAAGTCAGACACCTTCTTCTTGCCCTTTGAGGTGCCATAGTCTGCTCCTCTTGGGTCTTGTCTGATATTCCCCCTTGGTTAGTGTCAGGAGTCAATGTGCCATCATCTGGTGCTGATGAGGGCTTATCAGCTGATTTGGGCTCATCATCTGAATCTGAATCTGATTCTATCCTAGGTACCACTACTTTAATCAGATCTGGCTTGTCTGACAGATTCAGCTGATCCACCTCTTCTGCTAGCTTCTCCTTGCTATACTCATGAATAGATTCATCAAATACAACATGGGGTGTCTCTTCCACACAGAGAGAAACTTTATTAAAGACTCTACAGGCTTTGCTACTTCCAGAATATCCTAAGAATATTCCTTCAGCAACCTTAGCATCAAAAGTCTTTAACTTAGTCTTTCCATTGTCATGGATGAAACACCTACACCAAAAAATATGGACAGAGAAAAGGTTAGGAGTTTTACCTTTGTACATTTCACAAGGAGTCTTCCCATGTCTCTTGACTGGTAGACACATATTTTGGATGAAGCAAGCAGTGTTGATGGCTTCTGCCCAAAACCTTTGAGGAGTCTGATGTTCAGCTAACAAGTCCTTGTTGCCTCCTTGAGGGTTCTGTTTCTTCTCTCAGCTAATCCATTCTGCTGAGGTGTTCTGGCAGCTGATGTCTCATGCTGAATACCATTGTCCCTGCAGTAGTCAGAAACAACAGAGTTAAGAAACTCAGTACCTTTATCACTTCTGATTCTGACTATGCTGAGGTCCAGCTCCTTCTGAATCCTCTTGAACAACTCCAACATCTTGACCATAGTCTCATTCTTCTTGAACAAGAACAGTACCCAAGTGAATCTTGTATAGTCATCAACAATCACCAGTGTGTACTTCCTTCCACTGAAGCTAAGAGGTGAGACAGGTCCAAACAAGTCCATATGAAGCAGCTGGAGTGCTTTTGTTGTTGAAGTACTCTGCACATCTTTGAATGAGGCTTTAGTTTGCTTCCCTTTCTGACAGGCATCACACTTCTGCTCAGATGCAAATACCTCATTTGGTAGACCTCTGACTAGACCCTTCCTTGCAACCTTGTTAAGAGTCTTGAAGTTCAGATGACCTAGTCTCTTGTGCCAGAGCCAGCTGATCTCTGATGAGCTTTTAGCAACCAAACATGAATCAGCTGGACAGCTTGCAAAATCTGCAAGATACATATTACCTCTTCTGAGGCCAGTTAGTAGCACCTGCTCATTTAAATCATTAATAACAAGGCAAGAGTTCTTAGAGAATCTTACTGAATATCCATTGTCACAGAATTGGGATACAGACAAAATATTGTGTATAAGCCCTTCTACATAGTAAACTTCTTCAACTCTTGTTCCTTTGATCATGAGGGTGCCTACTCCTCTGGTGACTACAAAATTGTTGTCACCGAACACAACTCTAGGCCCATCAAGCATTACAAAGTCCTGGAGGAGATACTTCTCAAAGGTCATGTGCTTCGAGCAACCGCTATTAATGTACCAGAAATGGCCCTTGGCTTCTCCTCTTTCTATAGGGCTAGAGTTTACCTGAAATTAAAACTTAGGCTTTAGGTACCCTATCTTTGGGTCCTGATTGGTTAGTATCGACTTTCTGGATCCACAGGTAGAGATCATCCTTATGAGGTTTAGGGGATCTCAATCTTCTACCATATTTGTCCACAAAAATCATCTCCCTCAGAGGATCTTTTCTAGGGAGATGAGTGATAACAGCAGGTTTGTAGGTGGGCTGCTAAAAAGAATAATTTCGGCTTGAGCCTCTGAATGACTCATATACCTTATCCGGTGAAGGCTTGCCTACTTTGGTTACATTAAAAGTAACCCAGGGCTGAGGTCTATTTCGCTTGGGTTTACTTTGCTGAGATGACCCAGGCTTATCATTCCTCTGTTGATTCTGCTGAGGTCTCCTTGTCTTAGCTGAGCTATGACTTGGATTCCTCTTCTGGTCTCGGGGCTTCTGAACTTTGGACTTATGTTGGTTGTCAGCAGGCTTCTGAGTTTTAGTACTCTTCTGCTCTGCTGAAACCTTGTGATCACCAGCAGACTTCTGAGCTTTGGACACTACAAAAAATTTGTAAATTTGTGACGACAAAATTCATCATGAAAATATCATTTTTCGTCACGCTAGATATTTCGGGATGAAAATTGTTTGTCACAAAAATTGTCATTGAAAGTGCGTGGTATTAGATATATATGACGTTATTTAAATTCGTCATAAAAGTTTTATCATTTAGTGACGAAAAAGACCATTGTCACTATAGTTTTCATCTATTGTGACATATAAATCGTCGCATTATGTATTAAAATTTCGTTACTAATATTGTGTTTCATCACCAAAAGTTCAATTTTATTTGACGATTTCAATTATTGTCTCCAAAAAGTAACTTTTTTGTGACGAATATTCATGTATTACTTATCTCACAAAATTTTAGTTATATTATTTTTGTCACAATTAGATTGATTATTTCATCATATTTAATTTAATTCGTCATGAAAGAGTTATATTTCGTGACGAAATATTGATCGTTGTTATATATATGCATATATAGCGACAATAAAATTCATCATCAATGGGTGTATTTTAGGGATAAAAATTATAATCGTTGTTATATTTGACATATATAATGACGGCAAAATTTGTCACCAATGTGAGTAATTTAGTGACAAAATTTGTACCGTCATTAAATGCCTTTGAAATAATGACGAATTATTTTTTATCACCATAATATATACTATTTAACGACAATGATCATATTTATCACAAAAAGTTTAAATATAACGACTATATAATTTTTGTCATTGTTCAATTTTTTTGTCATGAAAAAATACACTAGAGTAACTAAATTTGATTGTCATTATATATATCCTATTTATATGGATATAACAATAGCACATTTTGTCACAAAAAATTAAATTTTAGTAACAATATGATCAGCATCATTAGATGTGAAAGCTTTGACAATATATTTTATCATAATCAAATAGTGTTCAATAATAAAAAAGTGTCACAATAAACTAATTTTAATTACAAAATATAAGAAAAAGAAGTTCTACACAAACTAAATTAAAGATACAAAGTTAGTTTGCATTAAACAAAATATTCATGAAAGTAATTACAAATCAACTAATAATATTTGGTATCATTACATGAAACGAAAAATATATTAACAGTATTTATTATTGGTATCATTACATGAAACAAAAAAGATATTAACAGTATTTCCATGATGCAATCCTTTCTCGCTTCTAATGTCAACGATGAAATACATCTCCTCCACTGTAGGTATCTCCTATAACTCCTATAAAAAAAGCATTAATATTATCAAAAATAAATGTTAAAATATAAGATAAGCATACTACTAGGCACTAATTCAATAAAAAAATCAAACATTAAAAAAAATAAAGAATCCAATAAAAATTCAAATTGTAGAAGCTAGTATTTGTCAAGATAATGCATACAATGCAAGAATTGTAAAATATTGCAAACCAAAGTAAATGAGATGTCTATATCACTTGTTGAACGAAAAATAAAATAACATTAGTTAAGAAATTACTTCTCAAATTTACATGAACAGAACATGCTTAACAAAACATCATGTCCCACTCGACACACACAAACCTTTTAACTACTAAAATTATAAGATTTATTTATGTTACTATATCCTTTATTTATCATTTCCACTCTTAACACATACAAGTTAACCTTTAAACTACTTTATAAGATTTACTTATGTTACTAAATCCTTTATTCATCATCTAAGAAAGATGTTAAAGAACTAATTACTGACTCACTTTTAGGCCACTAAGTTATAAGAACAAACTATTGTAAATATTAAAGTACTTTGTGATACCTAATTCTGTTGATTGATAGATTCAACGTTTCAGCATAATAAGTTCAGGAAAGCATTAATTTTGACATATTAGTGAGATACTTTAAAATTTTCAGCAAAATAAAGCATTAATTCTCTGTAAAATTAACTGACTTAATCCAGCATTAATTCTCAGCAAAATTAAATTCAATATATGAAACACATTAGTTCAACACAAGCTGTTGATATGAAAAATTTTCAGCAAAGCAAAATAAAGCATTAATTCTCACTAAAGCAAAGCATTAATTTTCAACAAAGCAAAACATTAATTTTTAATAGGTTCAACATATGAAAACAAAATAATCCAGATGCAGATGCAGGCTCTTTTGCCCTTCTGATCCAGATGCAGATGCAGGCTCTTTTGCCCTTCTGTCCCTCTGCTCTTTTGCCCTTCTGATCCAGATGCAGGCTCAGCTGGCCCTTTACCCTTTCGAGGATCCCTAATTAATCCACTGTCACCTTTCTTCTTCTTTTGTGGTTTGGGTTTGGGATAACCAAGACCCCTTTTGTCATTCACAGTTTGTGAGGACTCAGCTATTTCAGACACGGCATTCTTTGCCTTAGTCAGCTGGTCCACTTTCAGCTGAAGCTGCTGTGAATTTTTGATTGTCAGTTCATTCTGCTTGAAGAGTTCATCGAACTTAGCTGTTAGCCGATTATGTTCTTCACTCAAAACAGTATTCTCAGAAAGTAGCTTTTCTACCAGCTTCTCCTCTTCCTCACATTTTGCTATTAAGTCAGCAGACTTGTTAGCTTGTGAGTCATAGGATATCACTGGTAGTCTAGCATTTTCCAGATCCTGTCTCAAGCTTAGAATTTCAGCTTTCAGACTAGTGTTCTCCTCTTCCAGCTTAGAACAAACTTTTAAGGAGGATTGGAGATCAGATAACAACTTGTGTATATCTGACTCCATAGAATAGGTAGAGGAGCAAGATGAGCTAACAGAGGGGGTAGGAGAATTTACCTCTTCTACCTTAGCTATGAGGCAGATATCATCCTCTGATTCAAAATCAGATGAGGATGAGGATGAGCTGATATCCTGCTTCTCCTCCTCTGCCAGCAGAGCTCTCTTATCAGCGAACCTGCGATCTCTCTTGATCCTCTTCTCTTCTCTCTCCCTTGGGGTAAGCTGAGGACAATCATAACTGAGATGTCTTGGCTTGTTGCAAGTGAAGAAAACAACATCTCCCCCTCTTCTGGGACTTGGTTCCCTCCTTCTCTCTGGAGACTTGTATCTGGTCTCCTGTTCATCTGATGGTCTTCTGGCATCAGATGACTTCTGGTATCTTCTGGAAGAATCACTCTTATTCTTTTTCCAATGGGATCTATATTTCTGGAACTTGTTTGACATCTTGTCAAACTTCTTGGTCAGCAAAGCAAGTTGCTCCTTTAAGCTCATGTCCTCTGGAGTAGAGGACTTCTCTTGACTATCAGTTACAGCAGAGAAAGCAACATTCTTTGTGGCTAATGAAGTTGGAGTCTCATCTTCTTGGTCTTCTTCTTAGATATCGAACTCGGGTGGTGAGATCTCAGTGGGCGCCACTGCAGAGATGGGCTCAGCAACAAGAATGGCAGTTGAATCAGATCGCGGATCAGGGTGATCTGACTCAGTGTCAGAGTCACGGAGCATTATCTTTTTCTCCCCTATCACAATGCCTTTGACTTTAACACGTTTTGGTCCGGATTTAACTGGCTCCTCCTGAGTCTTCGAGCTTGCCGCCTTCCCTTTACCCTTTCCTCTTGTCACCATCTTGACCTCAGTGTCAAGCATCCTCTTCACAGTGTCAGCAGAGTTCTTGAAAAGGATATTCTTGTCCTTAAAGTCCTCACAGCTCTCCTTATCAACATCCCCAAGCAAGCCTTCGAGCATCACTGACATTCTTGAGCCAAAATGAGGATTTTTGTCCAACACGATCCTGTCCCCATCCAACCTGACCTTTTTAGACTTCTGGTTGACTTTCTGAAGGAAAAACTCCTCCCAGTCGATCAGAGCATTGTCCACCACAGCAGCCAAGCACCTGATCTTAGGCTGACTGATCTGCTCCATTCCGCCCATGAAGCCCATAATACTCTGAACAACCACTTCGAACAAGAGCTTGTATTCAGGCTTGAGTAGCTTCTTGTTCATAGTGCTGTAAATCTCAGTGGGAATGATCAGATACTCGTTCATACACTTCTACTCTTCACCAGCTCTGTAGGTAGTCAGGTCTGCCAACTGCTTCTCCTCAGTCGAATGAGGAAGGTTGTAAGTCCTTCTGATGAGATCCCGGAGTTGTATCCTCTCAGTGAAATGTTGAACAACCTTCTTACCCTTTTTTTCTACGGACCTTCGGAGTGGAATCACTGATTCCCACTCATCGTTATCATTCATCTTCAGGTTTGCATAGAAGGCAATGATTTGGTGAGGGCAGATCTTGGTTGGCTTCCTAGTGACAAAGTTCAGGAGCCCAGCCTGATTAATGGCTCCATGGACTTGAGCAAGCTCCTTAATGGTGGATCGATGCGAGAAATCCACTAGCCACTCATAGGATACCTTTGACTCTACTTCAGAAATGGCGTTGTGAAATCTCTTTGTATCTTCAAGTGATTGAGCTGCGGAAGAAGCCATTGACACAAGGGAACGAGAGAGATAGATTACAGATTGTTTGTGTTAGGAAAATATGGGTGCATAAATTATGAAATGTGCACAATACTTCCTTTTATACCCAAAGATTCAGTTTTAATGAACGGTTTTGATGAAAAGCCTTTTGGAATTCAACGGATTAGATGAAGGGGTATATCCGGAATAAAACTTTACCAAATTCATTTTTCAAAGCCAATAATTCAAACTTTATGGAAAATTGTTCCCGCCCATACTTGCATTTAATGCGTGTCACAGGAATGTTTGAAATAAATACGCATTTTGCATTTAATAAAAACCGAATAATAAATGAATGGCTGGGATGCATTTTAAAATCCTGTGATTGATGTGGTGTCAGACATTATAAGAGATGATACAACAAGTCACGATTAAAGCAAAGGTTCAATAATACATATCAGTCAGTCAGATATAAAAACCTGACTGATACCTCTGAGACCGATCAGGGTGACAAGCCCTGAGATCTGTGTCCTGAACCTAAACTATCATGATCATGAAAATCCTCAAACTGATGTCTGTTCCCCCTGGAAGCCATCCATCTATCAGCAAACTGATCCTGAGTTAGTCCTCCCTCCTGACCACCTTGTTCAATCCTGAACTGAGATTCAAACTGAATCTTTTAAGCCTGGGTCAAGAAGTCCTAACTCTATTGACAGCTCAACAAACCTGGGTTCAGGCAAAGCCTTAGTCAGGATGTCAGCTCTTTGCTTGTCAGTAGGGATCCTCTCCATCCTGATGTCCTTCTTCTCCACATGATCTCTGATAAAGTGATGCCTGATATCTACATGCTTACACCTTGTGTGTAAGACTGAGTTTTGGGATATGACTATGGCACTATTGTTGTCACAATAAATTGGGACATCATTGGCCTCTATTTGGTAGTCTCACAGTTGTTGCTTCAACCAAAGGATCTGGGAACAACAACTGCCTGCCGCCATATACTCAGCCTCAGTAGTAGATGTTGCAACACTTGTTTGTTTCTTTGAAAACCAAGAGATCAGCTTGCTCCCTAGAAACTGACATGTGCCTGTGGTTGATTTCCTATCAATCCGACAGCCTCCATAATCAGCATCAGAATACCCTGTCAGTTCTAGGTTGTCATCAGAGGGATACCAAAGTCCTAAATTGACAGTACCTCTAAGGTATTTCAGTATCTTTTTGGCACTCTCAAGATGACTCTTCTTTGGATCATACTGATACCTTGCACAAACTCCGACTGCATAAGTGATGTCAGGACGACTAGCAGTCAGGTACAACAAATATCCAATCAGTGCCCTATATTCAGTCTGATTCACTGAGGTCCACTCCTTGTCAGGATCCAGCTTCTCATTTTCATGGGAATACGTAAGACTTTGCTGGACTGAACTCCAAATTTCTGAATCAAGTCCCTCGCATACTTGGACTGATTTATGAAAATTCCGGAGTCAGTTTGCCTGACCTGGAGACCTAGAAAGAAGTTCATCTCTCCCATCATTGACATCTCAAATTTTCCAGTCATCAGCTTGGAGAATTTCTCACAATGCTTCAGGTTGGAAGATCTAAATATTATGTCATCCACATAAATCTGAACCAGAAGTATGTCTTCCCCTTCGGTAATCCTAAAGAGGGTCCTGTCCACTGATCCTTTTACGAATCCGTGGTCTATCAGGAACTGGGAGAGTGTATCATACCAAGCTCTGGGGGCTTGCTTCAGGCCATAAAGAGCTTTCTTCAGGTGATAGACCTTATTACCAACTTCGAACCCTGGAGGTTGTTTCACATAAACCTCCTCGTTCAGTACACCTTTCAGAAAGGCACTCTTCATGTTCATCTGATATACTTTGAACTTCTTGAATGTTGCATATGCCAGAAACAACCTGATTGCTTCCAACCTCGCAACTGGGGCAAAGTTCTCATCATAGTCGATCCCTTCGGCCTGAGAGTAAACTTTGGCCACCAGTCTGGCCTCGTTCCTGACAACAACATTCTTCTCATCCCTCTTGTTCTTGAAGACCCACTTGGTGCCAATAACATGTTGACGCCTAGGTCTTTCAACTAACTCCCAAACCTAATTCCGCTCAAACTGATTGAGCTCATTCTGCATGGCTAAGATCCAGTTGGGGTTAGCAAGAGCTTCTTTAATGTTCTTAGGCTCCTGATCACTCAGGAAGCAACAAAACAAAGCGCTCTCACCAAAGGACAACCTCGTCCTGACCCCCTCATTTACATCACCAATGATGTCAGCCAATGAGTGATCATCTAGCCACCGCCTCCTGCTGACGGCTGCACTGGGAGCTGCTGATGTTCCTTCTCCTGAACGTGATATGTTAGTTTCAGCAATAATAGGCAAAGAACCGGAACGAACAACAACATGGGACACTGAGCCATTCCCAGAGGGTTGTCCAATATCAGGGACATTGGTTCCCCCTACTGAGTTGGACTCAGTAACTGTCTCAGGTGCAGAAGCATCATCACCGACAGTACGTACCTCAGGTTGAGTCTGTCCCTCTGTCTGAGACTCAACATTCTCCGAGGTTGGGGATTACTAAGGGTTGACCTGAGTTCCATCCTGATCTTCATCATCATCATCCCATCCCTTGGGAGCACTGACTAGTTTGGTCTTGAATTCAGGATTCTTCAGGCTCAGTCTCCTCACCCTCTTGGTAACTCCCTCAGTGTCAGGACTCGGAACCTGTTTTCTTCGCACTGATGCAGTCTCATCAAACACAACATGAGGTGTTTCCTCCACACAAAGGGTCCGACAGTTATACACCCTGAAAGCTTTACTGACTGAGGAGTATCCTAAGAAAACTCCCTCATCAGATTTGCTATCAAAGGCTTTCAGCTGGTCTTTCCCATTGTTCAGGATGAAACACTTACACCCAAAGATATGGAAATAGGAGATACGAGGCTTCCTTTTGTTCTAAGTCTCATAAGGGGTCTGAGCATGTTGTTTGTTCAGCATAGATCGGTTCTGAGTGTAGCAAGCAGTGTTGATTGCTTCAGCCCATTACTTCTTGGGCAGTCCTGACTCTGCCAACATGGTCCTGGCAGCTTCCTTCAGGGTTCGATTCCTTCTCTCAGCTACCCCATTCTGCTGAGGAGTCCTGGCTGCGGAAGTCTCATGAGCAATACCATGGTTAGTACAAAAGTCAGTTATAATGGAGTTGATAAACTCTGTTCCTCGATCTGATCGAATCCTGACTATGCTCTGACCCTGTTCAGTACTCAATTCCTTGAGTAACTCCGGAAGCTTGACCTGAGTCTACTTCTTGTTCAGCAAGAAAATAACCCATTTGTACCTGTAATAATCATCAACAACAACAAAGGTATATTTCCTACCATTCATGCTGACAGGAGTAATCGGACCAAAGAGATCCATGTGCAGGAGCTGAAGCACTCTGTCAGTTGAGAAGACTTCTTTCTCCTTGAATGAAGCTTTGGTTTGCTTGCCTTCCTGACATGCTCTGCACACGTGGTCTTTGCTAAAAACTTCATTAGGTAAACCCTCTATAAGAGAAAGTCGAGAGATTTTGTTAATAATCTTGAAGTTTAAGTGACTCAGGCATTTATGCCAGAGCCAACTGAGCTCAGAAGAGCTCTTAGCGACCAAACAAGTTTCAGGAGGGCTGCTCTTGAAGTCAGCAAAATAGACATTGCCCCTCCTGACACCTGTAATCAGAACCGGCAGTGTAGATTTGTCCTTCACAAGACACATGTTAGATGCAAATTCTACACTATATTCTCGGTCACAAAATTGACTGAACGAGAGCAAGTTATGTCTCAGTCCTTCAACATATGATACATTCAGTACACGGACAGAGCCAATAACAAGGGTTCTAAATCTTCTGGTGAAACCCTTAGAGTTATCACCAAAGATTACATGCGGGCCATCCTGAGCTACATAATCCTGAAGGAGATCACGAGAACCGGTCATGTGCCTGGAACACCCTGAGTCCAAGTGCCAATCCAGCTTCTGATCCTCCCTCCTCTTCTTGTAGCCCGCAGCGACCTGAAAAGAATCAGGCCTCAGTACCCATCTCGTATTGGGTCCTACAGTGTCAGCCATACCCTTCGGGATCCAGATTTATTTAACAACTCTGATAGTATCAGAAGTGTAAACCTGTCTCCCTGAAATATCAACATACACCATTCTCTTATTCCTTTGTGCCTGGGAAGTTGATGGTGTATGAGTGTCAGCCTGAGTCTCAGGAGCCCTGGATTGATCCCTGGGAGCGGGCCTCCTGTTCCTCCTTGGCTTGGGTGCATTGGGCTGACATCTGTCCTGGGAAGGAACAGCTCGAGCCTGACCTCTAGGCACTTGAGGTCTGGCCTGAGTGTTTCCGGAGTCAGGTCTCCGTTGCCTTTCAGGGGCCATTTGGTTTGTCCTTCTCCCCTGAGGATTGGAACGCACCTGATGGGCCCTGTGCCCTGCCTGAGGTGTCCGGACCTCAGTATTCCTCGGCCTTGCCTGAGGCCTTCCCTGACCAGAGTTCCTTCTACCCTGAGACGTGCTCAGAGTAGAATTCTTTCCAGCCTGAGAATTCCTTGGCTTAGCCTTGGAGTTCCCTTGATCCTTCTTCCTCGACTCGGGATGAGGAGCCCGGGCCTTTCCCTTAGGTTTTGGCCTAGATTCCTCAGTCCATTGCCTGACAGGTTCAGGCACTTTCTCCTTCCCTTTGCCTTTATCATGACGAGCAACACTTGGGCTCTTGTCGTCAGTTAGGGCAGGGACAAACTTCTTCTGAGAGTTGCTCCCTGAAGCACCTCTCCTTTTCTTGCCCTTTGGGTCTTTTGAGACATCATAGCCTAACCCAGCTTTAGCACCATCGGTCAGCTGAGAGAAACTTGTTAACTCATCAACCACTTGGGTAGATGTGTGTAACTTCTTCAGCTTATCCTCAAGGTGCCCATTTGTTTCTTTCAGGGCCTCAATTTCAGTGGTGTATTGAAGCACCAACTCTTCGTGATCTTTCTCTTTTGAGATCAGCTCAAGATCCCAAGTAGTTTGCTCAGCCAAAAGGCAAGCTTGCCACTCAGTTTTGAACATCATTCTCAGAGCAATTCGCTCAATCATCAGTTGTTCCTGAGAGAGGAACAAATCAGTGTCACGAGTCTCAATCAGTGAGCTGATTACACCTTTCAGTCTTTCCACCTCCAGTGGAGCTTCATCATGCTTGTTCCGAGCATGAAGCAACTCATCCTGAAGATGTACTAATCTGAGGGCTTCCTCAGTATCTCTCACTCTGAGAGACTCAGTTAACCGATCGTTTTCCCCACTCAGTTGTGCATTCACATCCACTGTGTGAGTATGAGTCTCCTACAGCTTTGAAAAGTCAACCATCAATTGCTCTAGAGCGAGCTGAAGGTCGAGTTCTCCTGCTGAGTCTGAGTTAAGCTCAGGTGCGTGATCAGGAGAAGAGGCAGAAGAACATACCTCATCATCTGCCATCAGGCAGAGGTCATCATACTCCTCATCGGAGAAGAGTTCAGGGGACCGGCGTCCTGGGTCAACAGTATCTGAGGAATCCTCAGTAAGCATAGCTCTCCCGTCTAATGCCCTGAGCTCTCTCTTGGCTCTCCGATCTTCTCGCTTACGAGCACTGAGATCCGAACAATCATACTGATAATGTCCGGTCTTCTTGCAGTGGTAGCACTGATCTACATCAGAAGCAAACTTCTTGTCAGTGTACCTTTTATCTGACGACTCCCTCTGGCTTCCTGATGATCGTTCAGGTTTGGAGCTGGATCTTCTGGGCTCAGCGTCGTCTCTTCTCTTCTCATCTCTGCACCGCTCAGGCTCATCACGATCTCTCCTAGAATCAGAACCCCTCCTCTCTTCCCTCCCGTGGCTAGATCTCCTGGGGCTGGAATACCTGCGATCATGACTGTCAGTATAAAACTTCTTATACCTGCCGATACGAGAGTTTAGCTTCTCAAATCATCGTGCCATCAGGCTGTATTCCAAGGCTAGCTCATCCTTGTTCATGTCCTTCAGAGACTTAGAGCCAGATCCAACCACAGGCTTAAGAGTAGCTTTAAGAGCCACACTCTTCTCCTTTTCAGGTGTCTTCTCCTCACTAACTTCCACACTGATAACACCTTTCTTCTTCCTCTTATCGAGGTCAAATTCCAGAGCCTTTAACTCTGAGAATAGGTGAGAGTGAGTAATGTTGGTGAGATCCTGAGTGTTCTTCAACAAGATCACTCATGTGTCCCATCTTTCAGGGAGACAATTCAGTATTTTAGATGACACCTCCCTCTTGGGAAACTCCTTCCCAAGGGTTGCTAGCTCGTTCATCATCTTAATAAACCGAGCTTTCATCTGATCGATGGACTCTCCCTCTAACATCAGGAAGGCCTCAAACTTCCTGATCGCAAGATCTCTCTTGTTCTCTTTGATCTTCTCTGATCCCTCACTCATCTCCATCAAAGCATCCCAGATCTCCTTTGCCGTCCTCAGGTGCATGAGCCTGACCGAATTCTCGTAAGAAATGGTGTGGAGTATAATGTTCTTAGCAACATTATCCAGTCTGATTTGCTTAATTTGATCAGGATTAAGCACGGACCTCTCCACTTCTTCATCTCCGGCGGCTGGAACAGGAACATTTCCAATAACGGGCCAGGTCGTCTGAAGATTCCTCATGAATTTGATCGGACCTTGCTCAATCACCAATTGCATCTGATCATGGATGGAGTAGAGATGTGCGAGTACCCTGAATTTCCAATAGTCATAATTATCAATAGAGAATTCAGGAAGACTGCCTTCAAGGTGCTTAGAACCGGATGCCATGAATGCAAGTTTTCAGAAGCAGATCTGTTCAGTTGACCACCAAAAGTTTCTCCTCAGAAACTGTTGGTAAACAAAGTCAGTGGTCTTTTGAACCACCGCTCTGATACCACTTGTTAGTCCCGAAACGAGTATAATCAGTGTATGGGGGGGAATACACTGATGTCAGATTTTCCCAAAATCTCAGGAAAATGCACTTTCAGACTTAGTCAGGAAGCTCCTGAACTGTTCAGTCTACTGATGGTCCTCAGGGGCAGCAGGGACGGATTAGTGAAGAACCAAATAGGCTAAGTCAAAGTTGTGCTCTCAGAAGCTCAGTAGAGATAACAATCCTACTGACCGCTCGGAAGCTAGTCAGTTGGGCTACTATCTCAGTAAGCTCAGATTAGTGCGGAATGTGAGCCCATAAGTGTTTACTCGTTTTAGTTCTGAAAACTTTATCACTTTGCTTAGTGGAAACATGGTTAAGGCTGGTGCACAGTTTACTGATCAGGATGACAAGTCAGTCCTGATGGTTTTTCAAAAACAATGCAAGGATACTCAGTTTAATATGTATGATAATATGATCCTGAACAAATAGTAAATCAGCACGTAAGGGTCTTTTTAACGTGGATCGGAGATAACCAACTCCTACGTCCACGACCTGATTGAACAGGAAGCTATCCTCAAAACCCTGAGGATAGGTACTTAGGTTTTACGTGCCAAGGGACACGAGTAGCCAACTTCCTCTCTAAGGAACTGACCCCTGGGTGGTTTTACAAGTTCCAGTCCTTACAAACAAACCAACCAACTCACAAACTGAGGGGTTTGGTTTTACACGTTTTCCAACTATTTTGTACTGATCCTTCTAACAAATACTCTAAGGATGGGATCAATACTCTAAGCAAATAATACAGAGGAGATTCCTACTACAACACTAGGGAAATTTAAGTTTCAAAGTGTTGTTTCAAATCAACTTTGAGTGCTTGGAATCTTGAGAGTTTCTCTTGGAAATTTCCCGTTAGCTTTTAATGGGTGCAAGGCTCTCTGTATTTATAGGGAGGTTTGAAATAGATCCGTTGGAATTGATCCGTTTCAAACCTTCCTATTTAGGGTAGGTGCAGTCTTTGGTTGTCCTTGTCTGACATGGACCATACCTAGTATGGTAAAGTTTCTGATTCGCCGCCTGCACCTCTGACAAGCATTAAATGATTTTCAGTCTCCGTACATACGTGTCGCCTATTAACTGGTCGTTAGTCCAATGACTAGTTTGTCAGCATTAACTTTACTGAACCTCGTACATTTATAACACTGAGTTTCTCGGTCTTTACTCAGCATAAATGTTTATCTTATGTTGGAGACTCTGACATTCTTTCTTCTTTGTCAGACTTCCATTTTGTACGTGTAATCTTTGGGTCTCAGGACTTACAAGCATCAGGTTAACTGATACTAGGCCCAAGTCAGGACTTATGAATGTCAGAACGACATTCAGCCTGATCAAGGTTACTTGTGCCCTCACTAATAGAGACTTCCCTGAGCATGCTTAGTTTACTCAGTTCCATCAGGATCAGTGGTCTTCTTCAGGATGGCTCTACGCAGCTTCAGGACTCTTCCTAGGTTTTTCAGGTTTCAGCTTCAGGTTGATCAGCTTCAGCGTGATCAAGCCTTCAGGGTTGGACTGGCTTCTGACTTCTGACTTTTGAGACGTCTCTCCATCAGTCTTCAGTCTTCAACACATTTCCCCTGAACTGAATACCTGTGAATAGAAGAATCTATTCTAACCTATCTATCCTGAACTATCATCCTGACCAACTATACTTAGGCAAATTCATCAAGGGGTTTTGGGATTTAATCAAAATACTTCCTGATTGTCCCAACACCTTGATAGATTAAAAGATTATTTTGATGATCATATCAGGGAAGTCAAAGCCACTCTACTGGCTGCCAAGTCTGCTGCCCCCTCAATGATCAGCAGATCGTACACCAGCAGATCGTACACCAGCTGAGGAGACTGATCAGCTTAAGTCTTGTGCTATGCACAGATTCTACGGAATCATTTTTAAGGGTTGTCTTGCGACAAAAGAAGTAAGATTCCCAGAATAGAAGATCAATCAATCAAGGGGACAAACTTGATTGATTGTGAATCATGAAGATTTACGGGAATCAAGAAGGAGATTCAATCAATCTCAATGATTGATTGAATACGAGATTATAGGATCTCAAATTTCTAGTCTATCTCAACGGCTAGTTATTTAACCCTATAAATTAGAGTAAGAGTGATGATTTCAGTATCAGATTTTACACGCACTTTAAGTTTACCGAAACTCTATCAAAATCATTACTCGCACTCAACACCTTTCATTAATACTTATCTTTTGTAAGCTTTGTAGAAGCTGTTAGAAGTCAATAGCTGTTTAAGTTTTGACTGATTGTAAGAGAGTAGTACTCTCGAAATTTGTGAGTGAGTGAGTGAGTGAAGTTAGTGGAGAGCCCCACAATTCCAGTTGGATTGTGAAGAGTGGAGTAGGACCTTTTCGAACCACTATAAATCCTTTGTGTCTTGCGTCTTTATTTACTGATCTTTACTTGTGCACATCACCTAAAACTGATTTTCCTTAAAACGTTTCCGCACAAATTTACACAGCGCACAACTTTCAAATTCAGACTCTCTCAAGTAGTCTGGTGTTTTTGAAATAAGCCAAAACTTAGAAAAATGTTTTGAATCCCTACAAGTCTATTCAACCCCCCCTTCTAGACTTGTCTAAGGGTATTCTTACTTTAAAACCTGCCTTTGGGACCAACACAGATCCTTTCAGTTTCAGCAAAGAAGGAAGCAGTAGCATCATCAAGGAATGCCTTAGTATCTTCTTTAATCCTCTGGAGGGAAAAGAATAACTCCTTCCTGGTGACATATAGGCTATCCTCAATAGCATCCCTCAGCCTATTCCGATGGTCCAACAACACTTAGTGGACATGCTTCTCGATGAGAGAAGGAGCAGTAGACTTGGCCGCCAGCAGAGTGGCCTTGACCTCCCTGATATGATCATCAAAATACTCTTTCATTGTATTTAAAATATCAGGAGTCACCTGGTCAACATGAGATATGAAGAAGTCCTCTGCTGGAGGGATGAACTCATAAGCCACCGTTTCTGGGCAATCCAGGGCTACTCCATCCTTGTGCAGCAGGGCCCGAGCCACCTTACGAAGACCTTCTGGAGAGGTCAGCTGGGATGGTGCTTTAACCTCCAAAGCATCCATCAAAATCTTTTCCCATTCAGTGAAGGCAGCTTCACCCATCTCCTTTACTAGTTCCAGGAAAAAGGTAACTGGACCTTCTCTTGCCTGAGCCCAGGCGAGGCCATCGGCTAGAATATCTTGATAGGCAGGATAAGGGTTGAGCTATGGAATGTATAGCGCAATGTGGGCTAGGGAAGTGATGATTATCCCTCATTCAAGAGGCCCTTTTGAACGATGGTGAGATAAACGAGCTTGTTTGGCCATTTCAGTGGGGGAGTTGGGAGTTTCTAGGTCAATGGGTTCAGGGTGGGAAGGTTGGGGATCAGCCGAAGGCTCACCAGAGGCAGCTATCTCCTCTGGTTCATTGCCAGCTAGGGGTTGTGAAGGTGTAGAAGTTTGGGATTTTGGGGATTCATGGGGTGAAGGGGAATGTGAAGGTATGTGTGGGGGGTCAGATGAGGGAGTAGGTTGAGCTGACCTGATTGGATCGGCTGCTATTGGTATGTCTGCTGATGGTGTCTCTTCAGAGGATTGAACAACCTCTGTCTAAGCAACCAATGGCTCCGCTGACTCCTCCTTTTCTCCATCAGAGCCAGAATCAGACCTGTCCTCTGAGCTAGCTTCCTCTGCTGATTCTTCCTCTGCTGGTTCCTCTTCCTCATCAGCGGGCTCATCTACCAGCAGAGAAGGCTTTGCAGCTGATGAAGTAGCTGCAAGAGATTTCTTCTTCAAACTGCTCAAATGAGCAGTATCATCTTCATCATCATCATCAAAGGAGAGTTTCCTTTGTACAGGGGTAACGTCCCTCTTTGTCTTCTTACTCTTCTTTCTCCCTCCAACAGGCTTTGAATCCTTCCTCTTCTGCTTCTTACCAGTACCAGCAGAAGGACCTGGTGCAGCTGGTGTTGGATCAGCTGCCGAATCTGAATCTGCAAGCCCAATGACTTCCAGATTGCTTTCCCTAAGGAACTTGGTGTGATTGTAGTCAGCAATCCACTCCTTTTTCCATTTGTGCTCTGGCAGCAGATGATTCAAGATTATAGTAATCTTGGTAGCCATTGAACACTTTGACTTTAGCTTGTACATTTGTTGCCCATTCACAACCTCAGCAACACATCTCTTAGACTCCTGCTCCAAGCGAAACCACAGCAGACTCACCCAATCTGCTGGAACTCCATCTAAGATTGTTCGAGCCACACTAAGGCGAAGTTTGGTTAAGGCATCCAAACTCCCCCGCTCTGCTAGAATAACCTTGGTTACCACATCCATGAAAAACATGTATCTCCTTCTCAGCATATTTTTCTTCAGATTTGTGGTATTTTCTCGCTGGATCCTCCTCGCCCTTGTCTTGAAAGTAGCCAGATAATCAGCATCTTTGTAGGTGTGGGGTTGGACACCTGAGGCAGAAATACAAAAAATTTGTGCAGCAACATCCTTGGATAAATCCACTGTTTCACCATCAACAAGGGAGCCAATGGTGTTAGGACTGAACTGGGCTTTGAGTAGAAAATGGAAAGCATAGTAGTTCAGGGTCTTGTGGTCAGGAGGCGTCATGGATATGAGGGTTCGGAGATTATGATGTTGGAAGAGGTTTAGAATTTCTCGGATTTCTGGAACCCGTGTAGTATCGTGATCAACACACATTTCGGCGTACATCTTCTTCAGGGCTTTGTTATCCATGGCTTCAACACAGATTTTAGAGGAACAGAGAAAAAGAATATGTAGGCAAGATAATAAAGAAGATAGAGGGATTTTGTAGCAGAAAGGTTTTTGAAGAGGGGTTTAAGGGTATATATATATACGAATTTAGAGCATGAGCAGTTTTCCAAAATTAATAACCTATCACAAGATTGTGGGTGAATCGTGGATGGGCATATTGCATCACATAGATCAACGATCCAGATTAAGAGACCTTTGAAATAATTTAGAGGTGATGTGTAGGTGTCAGGTTTTGAAAAGGTGAATGGCCGCCTAAAAATTCTGCATTTTTGTAAAAAAAAAAGGTAATGATTAAAAACTTTTTGAGAGATAAAATGGGCGGTGAGAAATTAATTACCACTGACACCGAATTTTGGAAAAAGGAATAAATCCCCAAATTTTCGAAAGTGAAAAGATTTGATTTGCCAATTTGCTAAAAATAATTTTAGAAAATAGGGATTTATCAGATTTTGGAAGAGATTTTTAATTTTCAATTTTTTTTAAAAACATAAAGGAGTATACTTATCAAGTAGCCGACGTGGCAAAATCAGCTGATAAGAAGAATCCTCTTGAAAATCTTTTCTGCTCATCTGGGTCTTCTATGTCAGCTGAGGTAAGTCGGCCTTGTCTGACTTTCATGACTTATACCTGAATCAAGTTAGAGAAAACAAGATAGGAAAAGAACACGAAAGATTTAAAGAGACATACCAGATCAGCTGATGTAAGGATCAGCTGATGTAAGGATCAGCTGATTTCCTCAGTAGATTCCCCTCAGCTGATTACTAGCTGACTACCTAGAAAACATTTTTCTCCCTTTCTAAAGAACTGCTCCTCCATCTACCATTCCTAACTCTGCTACTAATTCTCTGAATATTACCTCTGCTAAAGGTTTGGTAAGAACATCTGCCCTCTGCTTCTCTGTGTGAATCTTCTCCATCCTGATGTCTCCCTTCTCAGCATGATCTCTAAGAAAATGATGTCTTATGTCCACATGCTTACATCTGGTATGGAGAACTGGATTCTGAGTAATGGCTATTGCATTTGTGCTATCACAAAAGATAGGTATCTCTTCTGTGATCACATGGTAGTCCCTCAGCTGTTGTCTGATGCAGAGCAGCTGAGAGCAGCAGCTACCAGCAGCCATGTACTCTGCCTCTGTTGTGGAAGTAGCTACTGAGGTCTGCTTCTTGGAGAACCAAGATATTAGCTTACTTCCCAGAAACTTACATGTACCTGAAGTTGAATTCCTATCAATTTTTCACCCTCCATAGTCAGAATCTGAATACCCACTCAGCTGAAAATTGTCATCAGCTGGGTACCAGAGGCATAGATTGTAAGTACCCTTCAAATACTTCACAATCTTCTTTGATGCTTCCAGATGAGATTTCTTAGGATTTGACTGAAATCTTGCACGAACCCCTACTGCAAAGATGATATCAGGTCTGCTGGCAGTGAGATACAACAGAGAACCAATAAGTCCTTGTAATGTGTGTGATCCACTTTCTCACCAGCCTCATCTGTATCCATGCTAAAGTTTGCCATCATTGGAATCTTAGCCTCTCTGCTGCTACTGACTCCAAACTTCTCTATCAAGCTCTTGGCATACTTAGCTTGGCTGATTAAGGTTCCATTGGACATCTGCTTCACCTGAAGCCCAAGGAAGTAGGTCATCTCCCCCATCATGGACATCTCAAACTTGTTTGTCATCAGCTTACTGAACTGATCACACATCTGCTTGTTGGGGGAGCCAAAGATGATATCATCCACATAGATCTGCACCAAGAGGATATCATCTCCATCTTCTTTTCTGAACAAGGTCTTATCTATCTTTCCTTTGCTGAATCCGCTGTCCAGCAGGAACTGTGATAGAGTATCATACCAAGCCCTAGGTGCTTGCTTGAGTCCATATAAAGCTTTCTGCAACCTATAAACCTTGTTCCCGACTTCAAATCCTTGTGGCTGTTCCACATATACTTCTTATGACAGGATTCCATTCAGAAAAGCTGATTTGACATCCATCTGATATACCTTGAACCCTTAAAAAATAGCATAGGCCAAAAACAATCTGATGGCTTCTAGTTTAGCCACAGGAGCAAATGTCTCATCATAGTCAATCCCCTCTGACTGTGAATACCCCTGGGCTACTAGCCTTGCCTTGTTTCTCACCACAACATCGTTTTCATCCTTCATATTCTTGAAGACCTACTTAGTTCCTATGACCTTCTGATGTTTGGGCCACTCCACTAGAGTCCAAACTTCTTGTCTTGCAAACTGGTTTAACTCCTCTTGCATAGCTACAATCCAGTTTGGATCTTCAAGAGCTATATGGATATTCTTGGGTTCTATCAGAGACACATAACAACTGAATTGAGCACCCAAGTTTAGCTTTCTTCTAGTCTAAACACCTATACTTGGATCTCCTAAGATCTGCTCAGCTGGGAAGTCAGACAACTTCTTTTTACCCCTCTAAGGTGCCATGGTATGCTCCTCTTGGGTTTTGTCTGATATTCCCCCTTGATTAGTGTCAGGAGTCATTGTCCCATCATCTGGTGCTGATGAGGGCTTATCAGCTGATTTGGGCTCATCATCTGAATCTGAGTCTGATTCAATCCTAGGTACCACTACCTTAATCAGATCTGGCTTGTCTGACAGATTCAGTTGATCCACCTCTTCTGTTAGCTTCTCATTGCTGTACTCATGAATAGATTCATCAAATACAACATGAGGTGTCTCTTCCACACAAAGAGAGACTTTATTAAAGACTCTATAATCTTTGCTACTTCCAGAATATCCTAAGAATATTCCTTCAGCAACCTTAGCATCAAAAGTCTTTAACTTAGTCTTTCCATTATCATGAACGAAATACCTACACCCAAAAATATGGACAGAGGAAAGGTTAGGAGATTTACCTTTGTACATCTCATAAGGAGTCTTGCCATATCTCTTGACTGGTAGACATCTATTTTGAATGTAGCAAGCAGTGTTGATGGCTTCTGCCCAAAATCTCTGAGGAGTCTGATATTCAGCTAGCATGGTCCTTGCTGTCTCCTTGAGGGTTCTGTTCCTCCTCTCAGCTAATCCATTCTATTGAGGTGTTCTGGCAGCTGATGTCTCATGCTAAATATCATTTTCCCTGCAATAGTCAGAAACAACAGAGTTAAGAAACTCAGTACCTTTATCACTTCTGATTCTGACTATGCTGAGGTCCAGCTCCTTCTGAATCCTCTTGAACAACTCCAGCATCTTGACCATGGTCTCATTCTTCTTGAACAAGAACACTACCCAAGTGAATCTTGTATAAACATCCACCACCACCAGTGTGTACTTCCTTCCACTGAAACTAAGAGGTGAGACAGGTCTTATTGGGACAATCTGAGTATTTTGATTAGATCCCAAAACCCCTGATGAATCTGCCTAAGTATAGTTGTTCAAGATCAAATAGTTCAGGATAGTTAGGTTAGGAATTCAGTACAGAAGGAACTTGCTGAAGACTGAAGAATATTGGAGTCGACCCAATTTACTGAAGTCTGAAGTATAATCTATCCTGAAGGAGTCAGTCAGTCTTGCAGAAGATTGCCTGGTCTGAAGCTGAAGATCAAAGCCTGTTAATCCGTCCAGAAGTCAATCCTGAAGTACCATCGGCTGATGTTTCTACTGAGTACACTAAGCATACTCAGGACAGATCTTAGTCAGTGAAGAGTAAGTGTAATCTATCAGGCTGTGCTGAATGCACTTAAGACCTGACTGAGGCCTTGGTTCCATTTATCTGAACCATGTAAGTCCAAAGCAAAAAGGTTACACATACTGGGCTGAATAATCTATCAGGCTGTGCTGAAGACACATAAGACCTGACTCGGGCAGTAGTTCAGATCACCTGAACCATGTAAGTCCAAGGCAAAAAAGGTTATTTATGCTATGGGACAAGAGACAAAGAGAATGTCAGTAAGACTCCAATGAAGACAAACATTCAGACTGAGTTATTAACAAGAGACTCAGAGTATTGAATGTATGAGGAAGGACAAATGTCTGAAAGTCAACTAGCCGTTAGAACGGAGAGCCAATGATCTTTCGACACGTATGTACGGAGTCTGCGCAGTATTTAATGTGGCATTTAATGCGTCTCAGAGTTGCAGGCGATGGGACAAACTTGCCAGAATAAGCATGGCGGTTAGGTCAAACAGTATTTCTAGCCTGCAACCACCCCAAAATAGGAAAGATTTGATTTGATCTCCTCCAACGGATCTATTTTGAATCTTGCCTATAAATATGGAGAGGCTTGCACCCATTCAAGGATAACGGGAAATTTCAAGGAGAAAACTCTCAAGAATCCAAGCTCTCAAAGCATACTATAAACAACACTCTGCAATTAAATTTCCCTAGTGTTGTAGTAGGATTCACTCTGTATTTGCTTAGATCGATAGCTCTAATATTTAGCATTGTTTTGTATTGCTAGAGCTATCTCAGTTGGAAACCAGAATACCAAACCACTCACGGTGTGAGATTGGTTGGTTAGAAGGACTGGGACTTGTAAAACGCCCAGGGGTCAGTTCCTAAGAGAGAAAGTTGGCTATTCGTGTCCCTTGGCCCATAAAAACCAAATACCTATCCTCAGGGTTTTGAGGATAGCTTCCTGTTAAATCAGGTCGTGGACGTAGGAGTTGGTTATCTCCGAACCACGTTAAAAAGTCCCCTGTGTGCTGATTTACTATTCTGTTCAGGATCATAACTGTCATCATAATAAACTGAACATTCTGCATTGTTTTTATCTTCAGGATTGAATCAATCATCCTGAAGCTTAATACTGTGCACTCAGCCTTAACCACCAGTCGACTAAGCAAGTTCAGAGAAAATGTTTTCAGAAACTAAAACGAGTAGAACCTAAGGGCTCACTTTCTGCACGTACTCTAGCTCACTGAGATAGTAGTCCAACTGACCCGCTTCCTAGCAGTCAGTAGGTTTGTTATCTCTACTGAGCTTCCAGGCACTTTACTCACACTCAGTTTATCTGACTCGTTACTGAATTGTCCCTGTGGACCTTCAGCATACTGAGTAATTCAGGAAATCCTGACTGAGAGTGTAAGAGCATTTTTCTGAGTCTTTCAGAAAAATCTGACATCAGTGTATTCCCCCCCATACACTGATTATACTCGTTTCGGGACCAACAAGTGGTATCAGAGCAGTGGTTCAGAAGATCACTGACTTTATTTACCAACAGTTTCTGAGGAGAAACTTTTGGTGGTCTACTGAATAGATCTCGTTTCTCAAAACTGCATATCATGGCATCCGGTTCTAAACGTCTCGAGGGCAATCTTCCTGAATTCTCTATTGACAATTATGACTATTGGAAATTCAGGGTACTCACACATCTCTATTCCATCCATGATCAGGTGCCTCTGGTGATTGAGCAGGGTCTGATCAAATTCATTAGGAATCTTCAGACGACCTGGCCTGTTGCTGGCAATGTTCTTGTTCCAGCTACCGGAGATGAAGAAGTGGAGAGGTCCGTGCTTAACTCTGATCAGATTAAGCAAATCGGACTGGATAATGTTGCCAAGAACATTATACTCCACACCATTTCTTACGAGAATTCGGTTAGGCTCATGCATCTGAGAAAAGCAAAGGAGATCTGGGATGCTTTGAGGGAGATGAGCGAGGGATCAGAAAAGATCAAGGAGAACAAGAGAGATCTTGCTATCAGGAAGTTTGAGGCCTTCCGGATGTTAGAAGGAGAATCCATCGATCAGATGGAAGCTCGGTTCATTAAGATGATGAACGAGCTAGCAACCCTTGGGAAGGAGTTTCCCAAGAGGGAGGTGTCTTCTAAAATCCTGAACTGTCTCCCTGAAAGATGGGACACAGTAGTGATCTTACTGAAGAACACTCAGGATCTTACAAACATTACTCACTCTCACCTATTCTCAGAGTTAAAGGCTCTGGAATTCGACCTCGATAAGAGGAAGAAGAAGGGTGCTGTCAGTGATGAAGTTAGTCAGGAGAAGACTCCTGAAAAGGTGTTAGGATATCTGTGTTAAATGTTTTGATGATATAATAAACCAATCAGCTTGTAATAGGACCAGCTGAACATGTTAGTCAGCTGATGAGTAGTTAGGATTAGATAGGTTCGAGTGAGGGGGAATCTACCTTGCTGCCTATAAGATCCGAAGTTATCATAGAAGAGAAGACCAACCGAGACCTTGAGGACTTAGCCGGTTTTAGAGGACAGAAGATTTAAGCAGCTGACACTGGAGTATCAAGAGAAGATCAGCCGATATCAGAAGAGCATATCAGCTGATATCAGAAGATCAGCTGATCAGCTGAGAGCACGTCGCAGACAAGACAAGGACCATGGATAAAAGAAGTATTCAGATGAAGTCAAGAAGACCAGCTGAGATGCACACCAGCAGACTTGCACATCAGCTGAGGTCCAAGTACCAGCAGACTGGTACACCAGCTGAGAAGACAAATCAGCTGAGGTCTTGTGCTCAGCCCAGATTCTTTGGAATCATTTTAAGGGTTGACTTGCGATAGAAGGAAGATTCCCAGAATAGAAGGCCAATCAATCAAGGGGACAAACTTGATTGATTGTAGATCGCAAAGATTGACGAGAATCAAGAAAGAGATTCAATCAAACATTATGATTGATTGAATACGAGATTATAGGATCTCAGATTTCTAGTCCATCCCAACGGCTAGTTATTTGACCCTATAAATTAGAGTAATAGTGATAATTTTAGTATCGAATTTTACACGCATATTAAGCTAGCCGAAACTCTGTCAGATATTATCACTTGCACTAAAAAACACCATTTATACTTATTCTTTGTAAAAGCTTTGTAGAAGCTGTGAGAAGTCAATTGCAATTGTAGCATTGACAACTTGTAAGAGAGTAGTACTCTCGAACTGTGTAAGTGAGTGAGTAAGTGAGTTACTGGAGAGCCCCTCAAGTCCAAGTTGGATTGAGGGGAGTGGATGTAGGACAGTTGGTCCGAACCACTATAAATTCCCTGTGTCTCGTCTTATTTATTTCTGCTCTTAAATTGTGCACATCACCTAAAACTTATTTTCATTAAAAAATGTTTCCGCACTATTCACAGCGCACTATTTTCAAATTCAGACTACCTCAAGTAGTCTGCTGGTTTTCTGAATAATCCAAATAATTTGAAAAAGGTTTTTGAATCCTTACAAGTCTATTCAACCCCCCCCTTCTAGACTTGTTCAAAGGTATTCTTCCCTAAAACCTGCCTTTGGGACCAACAAGTGGTATCAGAGCAGTGTGTCCAAAAGACCACAGCCTGAGAAAGCTTTTGGTGGTCACCTGGACAGATCCCTGAACATCTGTTTTTAGAAAATTTTGTGTGCTTTTTATCTAATCACTTGCAGATATGTCTTCCTACAAAAAGAGTGGATCCAAGACAAGGAAGTTGCCTGAATTCTCCATAGAGGATTATGATTACGGGAAATTCAGAATGGAGAATCACCTTGGAGCCCTTCATGATCGGATGCTAGATGTTCTGGAGGAAGGGACAATCAAGTTCTTCTGGGAAGGAGTAAGTGATGGTAAAACTCAAGAAGCTAAAATCAGTGAAAGAAGGAAGACAGAAAAGAAGAAGCGTGAACTAAACGATGCTGAAAGGAAACTCTTCAACCTAGATCAAGTGGCCAGAATAGAAATCATTGAGACTCTCTCTAGAGAGTATATAGAGAAAATCAAGACGTGCAAAACTGCTAAGGAGATGTGGGAAAAACTGTCCCTGATGTGTGAAGGGACAGATCAAATTAAAGAGAACAAGCTTCAAGCCTTTCTACATACCTTTGACACATTTAAAATGAAAGCTGATGAAACCATTGATCAGCTAGATATGAGGCTGACAAACATACTGAATAAGGCAAGCTCTTTAGGAAAGGATTACTCGGAGAAAGAGATTAATAACAAAATTTTGAGATCTCTTACTCCAAGATGGAGAGTGAAGGTGACGGTAATTAAAGAGACAAAGAATCTATCTGAGATGAGGCATCATACACTGCTATCTCATCTGAAGGCACATGAGTTTGATATCCAAGAAGAAGATCAAGAAGATGAGACTCCAACTTCATCAGCCACAAAGAATGTCGCTTTCTCTGCTGCAGCTGATAGTCAAGAGAAGTCCTCTACTCCAGAGGACATGAGCTTAAAGGAGCAACTTGCTTTATTGACCAAGAAGTTTGACAAGATGTCAAATAAGTTCCAGAAGTATAGATCCCATTGGAAGAAGAATAAGAGTGATTCTTCCAGAAGATACCAGAAGTCATCTGATGCCAGAAGACCATCAGATGAACAGGAGACCAGATACAAGTCTCCAGAGAGAAGGAGGGAACCAAGTCCCAGAAGAGGAGGAGATGGTGTTTGTTTCACTTGCAACAAGCCAGGACATCTCAGCTATGATTGTCCTCAGCTTACCCCCAGAGAGAGAGAAGAGAAGAGAATCAAGAGAGATCGCAGGTTCGCTGATAAGAGAGCTCTGTTGGCAGAGGAGGAGAAGCAGGATATCAGCTCATCCTCATCCTCATCCTCATCTGATTTTGAATCAGAGGATGACATCTGCCTCATGGCTAAGGTAGAAAAGGTAAATTCTCCTACCCCCTCTGTTAGCTCATCTTGGTCCTCTACCTATTCTATGGAGTCAGATATACACAAGTTGTTGTCTGATCTCCAATCCTCCTTAAAAGTTTGTTCTAAGCTGGAAGAGGAGAACTCAAGTCTGAAAGCTGAAGTTTTAAACTTGAGACAAGATCTAGAAAATGCTAGACTACCAGTGATATCCTATGATTCACAAGCTAACAAGTCTGCTGAGTTAATAGGAAAATGTGAGGAACAGGAGAAGCTGATAGAAAAGCTACTTTCTGAGAACACTGTCTTGAGTGAAGAACATAATCTGCTGACAGCTAAGTTCGATGAACTCTTCAAGCAGAATGAACTGATTATCAAAAATTCACAACAGCTTCAGCTGAAAGTGGATCAGCTGACTAAGGCAAAGAATGTCGTGTCTGAAATAGCTGAGTCCTCACAAACTGTGAATGATAAAAGGCATCTTCGTTATCCCAAACCCAAACCACAAAAGAAGAAGAAAGGTGACGGTGGATTAATTAGGGATCCTCGAAAGGGTAAAGGGCCAGCTGAGCCTGCACCTGGATCAGAAGGGCAAAAGAGCAGAGGGACAGAAAAGGTCCCAGCTGGACATAAGAGCTCTAAAGCTCAGAAGTCTGTTGGTGATCATAAGGTTTCAGCAGAGCAGAAGAGTACTAAAACTCAGAAGCCTGCTGACAACCAACATAAGTCCAAGGCTCAGAAGCCCCGAGACCAGAAGAGGAATCCAAGTCATAGCTCAGCTAAGACAAGGAGACCTCAGCAGAATCAACAGAGGAATGATAAGCCTGGGTCATCTCAGCAGAGTAAACCCAAGCGAAACAGACATCAGCCCTGGGTTACTTTTAATGTAACCAAAGTAGGCAATCCTTCACCGGCTAAGGTATATGAGTCATTCGGAGGCTCAAGCCGAAATTATCCTTTTGAGCAGTCCACCTACAAACCTGCTGTTATCACTCGTCGCCCCAGAAAAGATCCTCTGAGGGAGAAAATTTTTGTGGATAAGTATGGTAGAAGGTTGAGATCTCCTAAACCTCATAAGGATAATCTCTACCTATGGATCCAGAAAGTCGAATCTAACCAATCAGGACCCAAAGATAGGGTACCTAAAGCCTGAGTTTTAATTTCAGGTAAACTCTAGCCCTATAGAAAGAGGAGAAGCCAAGGGTCATGTCTGGTACATTGATAGTGGTTGCTTGAAGCACATGACCTTTGAGAATCATCTTCTCCAGAACTTTGTAACGCTTGATGGGCCTAGAGTTGTGTTCGGTGACAACAACTTTGGAGTCACCAGAGGAGTTGGTACCCTGCTGATCAAAGGAACAAGAGTTGAAGAAGTCTACTATGTAGAAGGGCTTATGCACAATCTTCTGTCTGTATCCCAATTCTGTGACAAGGGATATTCAGTAAGATTCTCTAAGAACTCTTGTCTTGTTATTAATGATTTAAATGAGCAGGTGCTACTAACTGGCCTCAGAAGAGGTAATATGTATCTTGCAGATTTTGCAAGCTGTCCAGCTGACTCATGTTTGGTTGCTAAAAGCTCATCAGAGATCAGCTGGCTCCCGCACAAGTGGTTAGGTCATCTGAACTTCAAGACTCTCAACAAGGTTGCGAGGAAGGGTCTAGTCAGAGGTCTACCGAATGAGGTGTTTGCATCTGAGCAGAAGTGTGATGCCTGTCAGAAAGGGAAGCAGACTAAAGCCTCATTCAAAGATGTGCAGAGTACTTCAACAACTAAAGCACTCCAGCTGCTTCATATGGATTTGTTTGGACCAGTCTCACCTCTTAGCTTCAGTGGAAGGAAGTACACACTGGTGATTGTTGATGACTATACAAGATTCACTTGGGTAGTGTTCTTGTTCAAGAAGAATGAGACTATGGTCAAGATATTGGAGTTGTTCAAGAGGATTCAGAAGGAGCTGGACCTCAGCATAGTCAGAATCAGAAGTGATAAAGGTACTGAGTTTCTTAACTCTGTTGTTTCTGACTATTGCAGGGATAATGGTATTTAGCATGAGACATCAGCTGCCAGAACACCTCAGCAGAATGGGTTAGCTGAGAGGAGAAACAGAACCCTCAAGGAGGCTGCAAGGACTATGTTAGCTGAATATCAGACTCCTCAAGGGTTTTAGGCAGAAGCCATCAACACTGCTTGCTTCATCCAAAATAGGTGTCTACCAGTAAAGAGACATGGGAAGACTCCTTATGAAATGTACAAGGGTAAAACTCCTAATCTGTCCTCTGTGCATATTTTTGGGTGTAGGTGTTTCATCCATGATAATGGAAAGACTAAGTTAAAGACTTTTGATGCTAAAGTTGCTGAAGGAATATTCTTAGGATATTCTGGAAGTAGCAAAACCTATAGAGTCTTTAATAAAGTCTCTCTCTGTGTGGAGGAGACACCCCATGTTGTATTTGATGAATCTTTTCATGAGTACAGCAAGGAGAAGCTAGCAGATGAGATGGATCAACTAAATCTGTCAGACAAGCCAGATCTGATTAAGGTAGTAGTACCTAGGATAGAATCAGACTCAGATTCAGATGATGAGCCCAAATCAGCTGATAAGTCCTCATCAGCACCAGATGATGGCACATTGACTCCTGACACTAACCAAGGGGGAATATCAGATAAGACCCAAGAGGAGCAAACAATGGCACCTCAAAGGGGCAAAAAGATGTTGTCTGATTTCCCAGCTGAACAGATTCTAAGAGACCCAAGTGTAGGTGTTCAGACCAGAAGAAAGCTAAACTTGGGTGCTCAATTCAGCTGTTATGTGTCTCTGATAGAACCCAAGAACATCCATGAAGCTCTTGAAGACCCAAACTGGATTGTAGCTATGCAAGAGGAGCTAAATCAGTTTGCAAGACAAGAAGTTTGGACTCTAGTGGAGAGGCCCAAACATCAGAAGGTCATAGGCACTAAGTGGGTATTCAAGAACAAAAAGGATGAAAATGATGTAGTGGTTAGAAACAAGGCAAGGCTAGTAGCCCAGGGGTATTCACAGTCAGAGGGGTTTGACTATGATGAGACATTTGCTCCTGTGGCAAGACTAGAAGCCATTAGATTGTTTCTGGCCTATGCTGTTTTCAGAGGGTTCAAGGTATATCAGATGGATGTCAAGTCAACTTTTCTGAATGGAATCCTGGTAGAAGAGGTTTATGTGGAACAGCCACCAGGATTTGAGATTGGGAACAAGGTTTATAGGTTGCAGAAGGCTTTATATGGACTAAAGCAGGCATCTAGAGCTTGGTATGATACTCTATCACAGTTCCTACTGGATAGTGGATTCAGTAAAGGAAAGATAGACAAAACCTTGTTCAGAAAGAAAGATGGAGATGATATCCTCTTAGTACAGATCTATGTGGATGATATCATCTTTGGCTCCCCTAACAAGCAGATGTGTGATCAGTTCAGCAAGCTGATGACCAACAAGTTTGAAATGTCTATGATGGGGGAGATGACTTATTTCCTTGGACTGCAGGTGAAGCAGATGTCCAATGGAATTTTCATTAGCCAAGCTAAGTATGCCAAGAATTTGATAGAAAAGTTTGGAGTCAGTAGCAGCAGAGAAGCTACGATTCCAATGATGGCAAACTTTAGCATGGATCCAGATGAGGCTGGTGAGAAAGTGGATCAGACACACTATATGGGACTTATTGGTTCTCTGATGTATCTCACTGCCAGCAGACCTGATACCAGCTTTGCAGTAGGGGTGTGTGCAAGGTTTCAGGCAAATCCTAAGAAATCTCATCTGGAAGCAGCAAAGAAGATTGTAAAGTATTTGAAGGGTACTTACAATCTAGGCCTCTGGTACCTAGCTGATTACAACTTTCAGCAGAGTGGGTACTCAGACTCTGACTATGGAGGGTGCAAGATTGATAGGAAATCAACCATTGGCACATGTCAGTTTCTGGGAAGTAAGCTGATATCTTGGTTCTCCAAGAAGCAGAGTTCAGTAGCTACTTCCACAACAGAGGCAGAGTACATGGCTGCTGGTAGTTGTTGTTCTCAGCTGCTCTGGATCAGACAACAGCTGAGGGACTACCATGTGATCACAGAAGAGATACCCATCTTCTGTGATAGCACAAGCGCAATAGCCATTACTCAGAATCCAGTTCTCCATACTAGATGCAAGCATGAGGATATAAGACATCATTTTCTTCGAGATCATGCTGAGAAGGGAGATATCAGGATGGAGAAGATTCGTACGGAGAAGCAGAGAGCAGATGTGCTTACCAAACCTTTAGCAGAGGAAAGATTCAGAGAATTAGTAGCAGAATTAGGAATGATAGATGGAGGAGCAGTTCTATAGAAAGAAAGTTTTTGGATAATTGGGTAGTCAGCTGGTACCCAGCTGAGGACTATTCTGCTGAAGTAATCAGCTGATCCTCACATCAGCTGATCTGGTATATCTTCTTATTCTTTCCTTTCTTTTCTCTATCTTGTTATGTCTAACTTGATACAGGGATAAGTTATGAAAGTCAGACAAGGCCACTTTGCTTCAGCTGGTTCATGTCAGCTGACATTAAAGACCCAGATGAGCAGAAAAGATTTTCATGAGGATCGCTCTTATCAGCTGACTTTGCCACGTCAGATTCTCGATAAGTATTTCTATGATCTTTGTGTCGGTTTTTTAAAATTTTATTTTATTTATCAAATCTTTTCAAAAATTAATAAATCCCTAATTTCTAAAATTATTTTAGAAAATTGGCAATCAAATCTTTTCTCTTACGAAAATTCGGGGATTTATTACCTTTTCAAAATAAGGTGTCAGAAGTAATTAATTTCTCACCGTCTAAAATTTCACTAAAAAGCGCTTTCATCATTACTTTTTTTCAAAAAGGAGAATCTTTTGGGCGGTCAAAACCTTTCGAAACCCTGGCACCCACGTTTCACCTCCAAAATTCTCAAAAGTCATCTATTTTGGACCTTTGATTTGTGTGATGCAAAATACAAATCTACGATCAAAATTGATTTATTTTAATTTTGGAAAATCTGCTCATATCTTTCGATTACTATATATACCCCTTAAACTTCTTTCTGAAAACCTTCTGCTTATAATCTTTCTGCCCGAAGTATTCCTGCATATTATTCTCTTTGCATTTAATTTCTGCTTTGAAGGTATGGCATCCAAGGCTATGCAAAAATTGTTTAAGGAAAAGATGTATGCATAGATGTGTGTCGATTTCGACACAACGAGAGTTCCTGAGATTAGAGAAATCCTAAACCTACTGCAACATCACAATCTCCGAACGTTCATCTCCATGTCCCCCCCTGACCATAAAACCCTAAACTTCTATGCCTTCCAATTCCTTCTTAAGGCCCAGTTCCGTCCAAACTCTATAGGCTCCTTGATTGACGGTCAGACTGTTGTTATTTCGAAGGATGCAGTTGCTGATCTCTTTGGCCTATCCTCCACTGGTGTCCAACCTCACAAATACAAAGAAGCAGACTACCTGGAAACTTTTAAGGTAATGGCCAGGAAGAGTCACAGGGACACCACCATGAATTTGAAGAAGTCCATGCTGATGAGGCGTTTCCGATTTTTGATGGATGTGGTGACCAAGGTAATCTTGGCAGAACAGGGGAGTTTGGACGCCATTACCAAACTTTGCCTGAGTGTGGCCCACACGATTCTTGATGGGGTGCAAGCAGACTAGGTGAGTCTGCTATGGTTCCGGCTGGAACAGGAGTCCAAGAGGTGTGTTGCGAAGAAGGTGAATGGGCAACAGGTTTATAGCTTCAAATCAAAGTGCTCCATGGCCACCAAGATCACTATCCTCCTGAATCATCTGCTGCCCCAGCATGAGTGGGATGAGGAATGGGTTGTTGAGTACAACCACACCAAGTTCCTAAGGGGAAGCAACTTGGATATCATCTGACCAGCTGACTCAGATTCCAGAGCTGATCAAGTTGTTGCTGCCCCTAGTCCTTCTGCTGGAAAGAAGCAGAAGAGGAAGGCTTCAAAGCCTGCTGGAGGAGTGAAAAAGAAGAAGTCTAAGAAGGAAATCACTCCTGTTCAAAGGAAGCTCTCCTTTGATTCAGATGAGGATGATGATACTGCTGTGCTGAGCAGTTTGAAGAAGAAGCAATCTTCAGCAGAAAGGGCTACCCTGCTGGTTGACGAGTCTTCTGATGAAGAAGAAGAGCAGGTTGTTGAGGAATCAGCTGAGAGAGCTGATTCAGATGAAGATTCTGCCTCTGGCTGTGATGGAGAAGGAGAAGAGTCAGAAGAGAGGGAATCAACTGATCCCCCAGTTGCTGAGACAGAGGTTCTACATTCCTCTGGAGATGCTCCATCAGCAGAGACACCTTTAGCTACCTCACCCATCAGGTCAGCTTCACCTACTCCTTTCTCTGACCCTTCCCAACACTCGACTACCCCAGCAGATCCTTCACCCTCACAAATCCCAATCGGCAATGAACCAGAGGAGATAGCTACCTCTGGCGAGCCTTCAGCTATTCCCAAACCCTCTCACCCCGAACTCATCAACCTTGATAACCCCAACTCCCCCACAGAAATGGCCAAACAAGCTCGCCTATCTCACCATCGTTCAAAGGGGCCTCTTGAACGAGGGATGATCATATCTGCCCTTGCCCACATTTCCCTTTACATCCCAGAACTTAACCCTTATCCAGCCTATCAAGATATACTTGCTGATGGTCTTGCCTGGGCGCAAGCTAGAGAAGGGCCAGTTACCTTCTTTCTGGCCCTGATAGAGGAGATAGGGGAGGCAGCTTTTACAGAGTGGGAAGAAATCCTGATGGATGCCTTGGAAGTTATGGCTACATCCCAGCTGACATCCCCTGAAGAGTTGAGGAAGGTGACCCGTGCATTATTGCTCAAGGATGGGGTGGCACTGGATTGTCCTGAATCAGCTGAGACTGAATTCATTCCTCCGGTAGCAAGCTTTGAGATCTCCCCAGCTGATCAGGTAACCCCTGCACTTTTGGATCAACTGAAGGATTATTTTGATGACCACATCAGGGAGGTCAAAGCTACTCTTCTAGCTGCCAAGTCTGCTGCTCCCTCTCTGATTGAAAGACAAGTTCATCAAGTCCTGCTGGACCATCGCAACAAGCTGAAGGAAGCTATGGAGGACAGATTGTATGCTACCCGGATTGAATTCTTCCAAAGTCTCCAGAACATCAAGATAACTGCCAGGGCTTTCACTAATGATGCATCTGCTTCTCTTGCTGCTGAATCCGAGAGATTCAGACTGGTCTCCGAAAGGTTGGAAGGGCAAATTGTTGAGTGCAAACACGGTCAGGAGGACCTTAAAGCCGTTGTGGATAACCTTCCTATTTCTCTACCCTCTGCTTCGGTCATTGATGATATCAAAAAGGGGGAAGAAGAAGAACTCAGCTGCTATTGCTGCTCTACAAGCTGAGATGGCCTCTCTGAGAGCTCTTCTGGTGGACAATCAAGGGGTTCTATCTGCTAGAATAGAGAATGTTGAAGATTATATCAACACCAGGAAGATTGCTGCTCAGAAAACTCAGGAGCTAAGGGATCAGAAAATAGCTGAGGCATTGCAGAGGCAAGAGGTTGTTGCTGAAGAAAGGGAGAAAAAGAAAAGAATCATGAATGCTGAATTAGATGAAAAGCTGGCTAAGGAGTTGCAGCTAGCTGAGAAAGAAACTCCAGAAGAGAGGAGGAAGAGGCAGGAAAGAGAGATGAATGATGAGCTTGAGAGGCGTTATCAGAGGAAGCTGAAGAAGCAAGGGAAAGCAGTCTCTCAAGGCAGCAAGACTAGAAGTGGAAAGTTCATCCGAGATCCAAATGAGCCTTTAGTTGATGGACCAATTGATATGTTTTATTGTCTGATGAGCTGGTGGATCTCTGGAAGAGTATTAAGGCTAAGACTATGATCCACTTCTATGTCCTCAGAGGAGAAGATACCAGAGGAGAAAGGGAGAAAAATACTGATTTTAGAAACAGGTTTGTTGGGAAATCCCTTATGTTTTGATGCAATTAAAACCAGATGATCATGGGAGGTCAACTGATCAGCTGAGGTCAGATCAGCTAAGGATGGTCAGCTTAGGTGAAGGTCAGCTGAGGTGCTAGATATCAGCTGATGTCAGGTCAGCTGATGTCAGATCAGCTGAGGTCCAGGTCAGCTGATGTCAGACCAGCTGAGGTGCCGAAATCAGACGAGGACAAAATCAGCAGAGGAGCACCCAGATCAGCTGAGACACGTTCAGGACAGCTATGACTCAACATACCAGCTGAGCCCTGAACATATCAGACAAGGACCACCAACAGCAGCTGAGGTCGTCTGAAGCTGTTGCATAGAAGATCTATTTACAGAAAGTCAATCATGTCAAGGGGACAAGATCACAGCAACATGATTTCCAGAATCATAGGCAATCAATCATGTTAAATTAGATTGAAGATCAAAGCCAAGATGGAAAGATATCAATCTAGAGATCAAGAATCAATCAATCACTTTGATTGATTGATTACTTATTTATAGGGATTTCAAATTCTAGTCAACTCTAACGGCTAGTATTTGACACCTATAAATATGAGTACCACAGAGAAGATTTATATAAGTTTTACACAAGATCAACTAGTAGAATCGCTACACAATTCTCTTTGTACTCACACAACCCTACATATATATTTATCATTTGTAAAGACTTTGTAGAAGTCTAGAAGTTAGATGCAAGTGTGCACTAACAAGAGTTGTAAGAGAGTTTCTCTTGAAAGTTGTAAGGAAGGAAGTTAGTAAGTGAGTAGATAGCCCCTCAAGTCCAATTTGGTTTGAGGAGAGTGGATGTACGACAGTTTGTCCGAACCACTATAAATCTCGTGTCTTTTACTTACTTTATTTTAATTGCTCCTACTTGCTGCACTAAATAAAAGGTTTTCATTAAAAGGATTTAATTTAAAATGTTTCCGCACACAAAATCATTGCGCACTCAGCTGATTGTAAAGTCAGCTGTTGTTGGGACAATCTGAGTGTTTTGATTAGATCCCAAAACCCCTGATGAATTTGCCTAAGTATAGTTGTTCAAGATAAAATAATTAAGGATAGTTAGGTTAGTAATTCAGTACAGGAGGACCATGCTGAAGACTGAAGAATATTGGAGTCGACACAATTTACTGAAGTCTGAAGTGTAAACCATCCTGAAGGAGTCAGTCAGTCTTGCTGAAGATTGTCTGTTCTGAAGCTGAAGATCGAAGCCTGCTGATTCATCCTGAAGTCAATCCTGAAGTATCATTGGCTGATGTTTCTACTGAGTACACTAAGCATACTCAGGACAGAAGTTAGTCAGTGAAGAGTAAGTGTCACCTATCAGGCTGTGCTAAATGCACTTAAGACCTGACTTAGGCCTTGGTTCAGTTCACCTAAATCCTGTAAGTCCGAAGCAAAAAGATTACACATACTGGGCTGAATAACCTATCAGGCTGTGCTGAATGCACATAGGACCTGACTCAGGCCGTGGTTCAGATCACCTGAATCATGTAAGTCCAAAGCAAAAGGTTATTTATGCTATGGGACAAGAGACAAAAAGAATGTCAGTAGACTCCATTAAAAACACACGTTCAGACTGAGTTATTAACAAGAGACTCAGAGCATTGAATGTACGAGGAAGGACAAATGTCTGAAGGTCAACTAGCCGTTAAAGCGGAGAGCCAATGATCTTTCGACACGCATGCACGGAGTCTGCGCAGCATTTAATGCGGCATTTAATGCGTCTCAAAAGTTGCAGGTGATGTGACAACTTGCCAGAATAAGCATGGCGGTTAGGTCAAACAGTATTTCTAGCCTGCAATCTACCTAAAATAGGAAAGATTTGATTTGATCTCCTCCAACGGATCTATTTTGAATCTTACCTATAAATATGGAGAGCCTTGCACCCATTCAAGGTTAACGGGAAATTTCCAAGAGAAAACTCTCAAGAATCCAAGCATTCAAAGCATACTATAAACAACACTCTGCAATTAAATTTCCCTAGTGTTGTAGTAGGATTCACTCTGTATTTGCTTAGATCGATAGCTCTATTATTTAGCATTGTTTTGTAAAACGCTAAAACCAGAATACCAAACCACTCAAGGTGTGAGATTGGTTGGTTAGAAGGACTGGGACTTGTAAAATGCCCAGGGGTCAGTTCCTAAGAGAGGAAGTTGGCTACTCGTGTCCCTTGGCACGTAAAACCCAAGTACCTATCCTCAGGGTTTTGAGGATAGCTTCCTGTTAAATCAGGTCGTGGACGTAGGAGTTGGTTATCTCCGAACCACGTTAAAAAGTCCCTTGTGTGCTGATTTACTGTTTTGTTCAGGATCATAACTATCATCATAATAAACTGAACATTCTGCATCGCTTTTCTATTCAGGACTGAATCAATCATCCTAAATCTTAATACTGTGCACTCAGCCTTAACCACCAGTTTACTAAGCAAACTCAAAGAAAATGATTTCAGAAACTAAAACGAGTAGAATCTAAGGGCTCACTTTCCGCACTCACTCTGGCTCACTGAGATAGTGGTCCAACTGACTAGCTTCCGAGCTGTCAGTAGGTTTGTTATCTCTACTGAGCTTTCTAGCACTTTACTCACACTCAGCTTATCTGACTAGTTACTGAACTGTCCCTGCTGCCCATGTGGACCTTCAGCATACTGAGTACTTCAGGAAATCCTGACTGAGAGTGTTAGAGCATTTTTCTGAATCTTTCAGAAAAATCTGACATCAGTGTATTCCCCCCATACACTGATTATACTCATTTCGGGACCAACAAGTGGTATCAGAGCAGTGGTTCAAAATATCACTGACTTTGTTTACCAACAGTTTCTGAGGAGAAAATTTTGGTGGTCTACTGAATAGATCTTGTTTCTGAAATACTGTATACCATGGCATCCGGTTCTAAACGCCTCGAAGGCAATCTTCCTGAATTCTCTATTGACAACTATGACTATTGGAAATTCAGGGTACTCGCACATCTCTATTCTCTCCATGATCAGATGCCACAGGTGATCGAGCATGGCCCAATCAGATTTATGAGGAATCTTCAGACAACCTGGCCTGTTGCTGGCAATGTACCTGTTCCAGCCGCCGGAGATGAAGAGGTGGAGAGGTCCGCGCTTAATTCTGATCAGATTAAGCAAATCGGACTGGATAATGTTGCTAAGAACATTATACTCCACACCATTTCTTACGAGAATTCGGTCAGACTCATGAACCTGAGGACAGCTAAGGAGATCTGGGATACCTTGAGGGAAATGAGTGAGGGATCAGAAAAGATCAAGGAGAACAAGAGAGATCTTGCTATCAGGAAGTTTGAGGCCTTCAGGATGTTAGATGGTGAATCCATCGATCAGATGGAAGCTCGGTTCATTAAGATGATGAACGAGCTAGCAACCCTTGGGAAGGTGTTTCCCAAGAGGGATGTGTCTTCTAAAATCCTAAATTATCTCCCTAAAAGATGGGACACATGAGTAATCATGCTAAAGAATACTCAGGACCTTAAAAACATTCTTTACTCTCACCTATTCTCAGAGTTAAAGGCTCTGGAATTCGACCTCGATAAGAGGAAGAAGAAGAGTGTTGTCAGTGAGGAAGTTAGTGAGGAGAAGACTCCTGAAAAGGAAAAGAGCGTGGCTCTTAAAGCTACTCCTGAGCCTGAGGCTGGATCTGGCTCCAAGTCTCTGAAGGACATGAACAAAGATGAGCTAGCCTTGGAGTACAGCCTGATGGCGCGGCGCTTCGAGAAACTGAACTCTCGATTCGGAAGGTATAAGAAATTTTATACTGACACCCGTGATCGCATGTACTCCAGCCCCAGGAGACCTAGCCCCCGAAGAGAAGAAAGGAGGGGTTCAGATTCCAGGAGGGATCGCAACGAGCCTGAGCGACGAAGAGATGAGAAGAAGAGAGATGATGTGCCCAGAAGATCCAGCTCCAAACCTGAATGATCATCAGGGAGCAGGAGGGAGTCTTTTGATAAAAGGTACACTGACAAGAAGTTTACTTCTGATGTAGAACAGTGCTACCACTGCAAAAAGACCGGACACTATCAGTATGATTGTCCGGAGCTCAGTGCTCGTGAGCAAGAAGATCGGAGAGCCAAGAGAGAGCTCAGGGCATCAGACCGGAGAGCGTTGCTTGCTGAGGATTCCTCAGAATCAGATGGCCCAGGACGCCGGTCCCCTGAACTATTCTCCGATGAAGAGTATGATGACCTCTACCTGATGGCAGATGACGAGGTATGTTCTTCTGCCTCTTCTCCTGATAACGCACCTGAGCTTAGCTCAGATTCAGCAAGAGAACTCGACCTTCAGCTCGCCCTAGAGCAATTGATGGTTGACTTCTCAAGGCTGCAGGAGACTCATACTCACACAGTGGATGTGAATGCACATCTGAGTAAGGAGAACGATCGGTTAACTGAGTCTCTCAGAGTAAGAGATACTGAAGAAGCCCTCAGATTAGTACATCTTCAGGAAGAGCTACTTCATGCTCGGAACAAGCATGATGAAGCTCCACTGGAGGTAGAAAGACTGAAGGGTGTAATCAGGAGACTCGTGACACAGATCTGTTCCTTGCTCAGGAACAACTGATGATTGAGCGAATTGCTCTGAGAGTGATGTTCGAAACTGAGTGGCAAGCTCGCATTTGTGCTGAGCAAACTGCTTGGGATCTTGAGCTGATCTCAAAGGAGAAAGCTCATGAAGAGTTGGTGCTTCAATACACCTCTGAAATTGAGGCCCTGAAAAAAACAAATGGGCATCTTGAAGTTAAGCTGAAGAAGTTATACACATCTACCCAAGTGGTTGATGAGTTGACAAGTTTCTCTCAGCTGACTAATGGTGCTAAAGCTGGGTTAGGCTACGATGCCTCAAAAGACCCAAAGGGCAAGAAAAAGAGAGGTGCTTCAGGGAGCAACTCTCAGAAGAAGTTAGTCCCTGCCCTAACTGATGACAAGAGCTCAAATGTTGCTCATCAGAATAAAGGCAAAGGGAAGGAGAAAATGCCTGCTGAACCAGTCAGGCAAAGGACTGAGGATTCTAGGCCAAAACCTAAGGGAAAGGCCAAGGCTCCTCATCCTGAGTCAGGGAAGACAGATCAAGGGAAATCCAAGGCTCAGCCTTGGAATCCTCAATCTGGGAAAAATTCTGCTCCCAGCACTTATCAGGCCCAGCCTAGAAATGTTCAGAGCAGAAGAAACTCAGGACAGAGGAGGCCTCAGGCAAGGCCAAGGACTACTGAGGTCCAGATTTCTCAGACAGGGCACAGAGACCATCAGGAGTGTCCTAATCCTCAAAGGAGAAGGACAAACCAGGTGGCCTCTGAAAGGCAAAGGAGACCTGACTCCAGAAACGCTCAGGCTAGACCTCAAGTGCCAAAAGGTCAGGCCCGAGCTGCTCCTTCTAGGGATCAAACTCAGCCCAATGCACCCAGGCCAAGAAGGAACAGGAGGCCCACCCCCAGAAATCAATATAGGGCTACTGTATCTCAGGCTGACACCCATACACCCTCAACTTCCCAGGCACAAAGGAAGAAGAGAACTGTGTATGTTGATATTTCAGGGAAATAGGTTTACGCTTCTGATACTATCAGAATTGTTAAACAAATCTGGATCCCGAAGGGTATGACTGACTCAGTAGGACCCAATACGAGATGGGTACCTGAGGCCGGATTCTTTTCAGGTCACTGCGGGCTACAAGAAGAGGAAGGAGGATCTGATGAAGGCCTAGTACTTGGACTCAGGATGTTCCAGGCACCTGACCGAATTTCATGATCTCCTTCAGGATTATGTAGCTCAGGAAGGCCCGCAGGTAACCTTTGGTGATAACTCTAAGGGTTTCACCAGAGGATTCGGAACCCTTGTTATTAACTCTGTCCGTGTACTGAATGTATCATATGTTGAGGGACTGAGACATAACTTACTCTCGGTTAGTCAGTTCTGTGACCGAGGATATAGTGTAGAATTTACATCTAACATGTGTCTTGTGAAGGACAAATCTACACTACATGTTCTGATTACAGGTGTCAGGAGGGGCAATGTATATTTTGCTGACTTCAAGAGCAGCCCTCCTGAAACCTGTCTGGTCGCTAAGAGCTCCTCTGAGCTCAGTTGGCTTTGGCATAAACGTCTGAGTCACTTAAACTTCAAGATTATTAACAAAATCTCTAGACTCTCTCTTGTAGATGGTCTGCCTAATGAAGTTTTTAGCAAAGACCACGTGTGCGGAACATGTCAGGAAGGCAAGCAAACCAAAGCCTCATTCAAAGTGAAGGAAGCCTTCTCCACTGACAGAGTGCTTCAGCTCCTGCACATGGATCTCTTTGGTCCAGTTACTCCTGTCAGCATAAATGGTAGGAAATATACCCTTGTTGATGTTGATGATTATTCCAGGTACACATGGGTTATTTTCTTGCTGAACAAAAAAGAGACTCAGGTCAAGCTTCCAGAGTTACTCAAGCAATTGAGTACTGAACAGGGTCAGAGCATAGTCAGGATCCGATCAGATTGAGGAACCAAGTTTATTAACTCTATTATAACTGACTTTTGTACTAACCATGGTATAGCTCATGAGACTTCTGCAGCCAGGACCCCTCAGCAGAATGGGGTAGCTGAAAGAATTAATCGAACCCTGAAGGAAGCTGCCAGGACCATGTTGGCTGAATCAGGACTACCCAAGAAGTACTGAGCTGAAGCAATCAACACTGCTTGCTACACTCAGAACCGATCTATGCTGAACAAACAACATGCTCAGACACCCTATGAAACTTGGAACAAGAGGAAGCCTCGCATCTCTTATTTCCATATTTTTGGATGTAAGTGTTTCATCCTGAACAATGGGAAAGACCAGCTGAAAGCCTTTGATAGCAAATCTGATGAGGGAGTTTTCTTAGGATACTCCTCAGTCAGTAAAGCTTTCAGGGTGTATAACTGTTAGACCCTTTGTGTGGAGGAAACACCTCATGTTGTGTTTGATGAGACTGCATCAGTGCATAGGAAACAGGTTCCAAGTCCTGACACTGAGGGAATTACCAAAAGGGTAACAAGACTGAGTCTGAAGAATCCTGAATTCAAGATCAAACTTGTCAGTGCTCCCAAGGGATGGGATGATGATGATGAAGATCAGGATGGACTTCAGGCCAACCCTCAGCAAGCCCCTGCCTCGGAAAATGTTGAGTCTCAGACGGAAGGACAGACTCAACCTGAGGTACGTACTGTCGGTGATGATGCTTCTGCACCTGAGACAGTTACTGAGTCCAACACTGTAGGGGGAAACAATTTCTTTGATATTGGTCAACCCTCAGGAAATGACTCAGTATCTCCTGTTCTTGCTCGTTCCGCTTCTTTGCCTATTATTGTCGAGACTAATGTTTCAGGATCAGGCAATGGAACGTCAGTAGCTCCCAGTGCTCCAGTCAGCAGGAGGCGATGGCTAGATGATCACTCATTGGTTGATATCATTGGGGATATCAATGAGGGGGTCAGGACGAGGTTGTCCTTTGGCGAAAGCGCTATGTTTTGTTGCTTCCTGAGTGATCAGGAACCTACAAGCATAGAAGAAGCTCTAGCTGATCCCAACTGGATCCTAGCCATGCAGGATGAGCTCAATCAGTTTGAGCGGAATCAGGTTTGGGAGTTAGTTGAGAGACCTAGGCGTCAACATGTTATTGGCACCAAGTGGGTCTTCAAGAACAACAGGGATGAAAAGAATGTTGTTGTCAGGAATAAGGCCAGACTAGTAGCAAAGGGTTACTCTCAGGCCGAGGGTATCGACTATGATGAGACCTTTGCTCCAGTCGCAAGATTGGAAGCAATCAGATTGTTTCTGGCTTATGCAACATTCAGGAAATTCAAAGTGTATCAGATGGACGTAAAGAGTGCTTTTCTGAATGGTGTACTGAATGAAGAGGTGTATGTTGAGCAACCTCCTGGATTCGAAGTTGGTAATAATGTATATCACCTGAAGAAAGCTCTTTATGGCCTGAAGCAAGCTCCGAGAGCTTGGTATGATACATTATCCCAATTCCTGATATACCACGGGTTCGTGAAAGGAACAGTGGACAGGACCCTCTTCCGGATCACCGAATGGGAAGACATTCTCTTGGTTCAGATTTATGTGGGTGACATAATATTTGGATCTCCTAATCTGAAGCTTTGTGAGAAATTCTCCAAGCTGATGACTGGGAAATTTGAGATGTCAATGATGGGAGAAAT
>JAPKLY010001172.1:0-17766 GCA_026898435.1 Prunella vulgaris
CCCAGCATTCTCTCTCGTAAATAAGAGCCATGAAAGATGTGAAGCCAGCGGGATTGAGTGAATGTTGTGGCATAACAAAAATTTAATTGGAAATAGACAAAATTAAAGGGTGCATACCATGCACTTAAATGCACAGCAGAAACACTCACAAAATTATGATGTCTAGTGTTATTGTTGTTAATGAATTAAATGTGTCAATTATACTTGAATATTTTGACTATTGGAAAAATAAATTATATATGAAACTTTTGATTATTGAAAACTGAAATAATTAATTAATTACTAAAACTTTACCGCTTATCTTAAAAATTTATATGAAAAAGTCCAAAATAAACAAAAGATAATTTGATTTCTTTTAGAGACGTAAGAACAAAAAAATAATATATAATAATAATTTATAAACCATTTATATAAATAAACAATTTGTAGATACAACCATATCATTTATTTATTTAGAAATTTCCAAAATAATTATTTAAATCCAAAAAATTCAAAACACAACATAAAATAGTTTATAGATTCATAAAATTACATGACATAATATATAATTTACTAATATTATATAACTTCATGTTGCTTTTACTTTACAAATCGGGATAGTATAAACGTTAATAATTTAGCAGGTGAGATTAAAATAAAACTAGATTTAAGTTGTTTACTTAACTAGTTAACACAAAGAGTCAAAATAGTATGATGTTGTTTACTTTTCATATTAGTTTTTAAATTAAATTTTCACTATTTTAAAAATATATAGTGTATTGAGAGTAAAATAATAATATTGGGTTGATTGCTACAGTGATATTAATTTATCCGTGCAAAATGGGTTGATTAAATTTTGGCAATAACACTCCTTTATACCGAGTCAACTGATTTATCCGGTTTTATAAATCATCCAAGTAAACAACGGATAAAAGAGTACTATTTCCAGAATATACCTTTATCCGCCAAAGTAAACGCACCCCTAATTGATAATATGTAAGAAAGAATACGTGAACACACTTTTTTCTTATTGTTAATATTTGTAGATTTATCAAATTGCTTGTTATTTAGTTGCATTAGTTAGTGACGTTTTTGAGTTTTATTTTCATTGTTTTTCTCCAGTTAATTGCTCATGAGTCCTACTATTCATACCCTAAAAATCTCTAAAAATATCCTATTATTTTAAAAATAAAAATAGACATACATAAAAAGACTAAGTTATTATTATATAAATATGAGATAAATTAATTTATTTTTTTCTAAGTTTTGTAGACTTTAATTTTTAGTTTTTTTAAGATTTTAGTTTTAAAATTAGTTATTTAAGTTTGAATTGTTCAATTTCTAAAATAAATATGAAAGTTACACATAAAATAGTAATTGAAAAACTAAATAATTTAATTTAAAAAATAAGATAAATATTTAAATAATTAAAAAGTTTGAAAATCAAAATTTTAATATAATTATATTTTTGAAGATTCGTTTTGAAGATTATTTTGAAGATTCGTTTTGTTTTTCAGATTTAAATTTTTATTGATTTTTAAAATTTAATTTATACTTTAAATAATTTAATTTTTTAATATTTATTAAGTTTTTTAAAATGATATTTTAATATATACATTTTTATTTTTTTAATATTTTTCAAAATATATTCAAATTTTAAAGAGTCATTTTTTTTATTATGTTTATGTGGTAGAGAAAAATGTGAAAATGTGTTATTTTCTGTTTTGATGGAGTAAGGATATTATAGGATTTAATGGGGTACGCACGTTTAGTAATATATAATAATTTTTAAATTTTATTAGGAGTATGTTTAACAATTGGGGTATATTTAGAGAATTTTGGAGTATGAATAGCGGCATTCATCACTTATTTGTGAAATTGTTGTATTTAGTTAATTTGTTGAGAACAATATAATTTGCATTACAATCAAATATCGACACGTAGTTATTGTTGTAATATTGAGAGGAAAGCGTAAGCATAAAAGTAAAGACACAATATTGATGACCCAGTTCGTCACGGAGTGACTACGTCTGGGGGCGACCAAGCCAGGAGATTATACTAATCATGAACTGCTGTTACAATGAATGTGAAAGTGTAGAGTACATAATACAGGGAACATTACTATATATATACAATACCTAACCCTAAGTTTTGTAGGCCGAAAGCCCACTGGATATATCTAATATTATATCCACACAATATAATAATATATTTACCTATATTATAACACTCCCCCTTGGATATAATATGACAAGGAAGAATGCAAGTGTTACTTAGTGGAGTGTTACAAATGGCCTCGAGGATACAATCATCAGGATTGTTTAACATTTGTTACTCCCCCTGAAGATAACAACCTTCCAAGTCGACGCATCCCGATTCCATGTACGCACTTTTCAAAAGTCGAAGTAGGAAGGGATTTAGTGAACAAATCAGCTAGATTGTCACTTGAGCGTACTTATTTTATCGTGATCTCACCACTCTTCTGGAGTTCGTGAGGATAAAATTTTTTTGGGGATATATGTTTCGTCAAGTTCCCTTTGACATAGCCGTTGCTCATTTGTGCAATACATGCAGCATTATCTTCATAGATAATTGAGGGACTTAAGTCAACAAGGGATACCACACGAATCGTGAATGTGTTTTACAAGAAACTTTAACCATACACATTCTCGTGCAGTTTCGTATAGAGTTATGATCTCTGAGTGGTTTGACGATGTGGTCACCAAGGTTTGTTTGACAGATCTCCATGAAATGGTTGTACCACCACAGAGGAAAACATAACTCGTTTGCGATTTCACATTATGGGGATCAGATAGATAACCAGCATCAGCATAACCTATAAGTGTTTTATCTTGGTTTCTCTAATAGAAAAGACTAAGATCTTGTGAACCTTGAAGATATCGTAAAATATGTTTCACACCATTCCAATGTCTCCTCGTAGGGGAGGCACTGAACCTTGCAAGTAGATTGACTGCAAAGGCAATATCGGGCCTAGTGCAGTTTGCAAGATAGAGCAGTGCACCAATTTCACTTAGATATGGAACTTCAGGTTCTAATAGCTCTTCGGTATCTTCTTTAGGTCTAAATGGGTCCTTTTCCAAATCAAGGGAACGGACAGCCATTGGAGTGCTTAAGGGATGAGATTTATCCATGTGGAATCTCTCCAACACTCTTTTTAGGTAAGCTGATTGGTGTATCAGTATTCCTTCAGGGAAATGCTCGATCTGTAGACCGAGACAGAACTTGGTTTTACCCAAAGTTTTCATTTCAAATTCAGTTTTCAAGATTGAACTTGCTTCTTCAATCTCTTTCCTTGTTCCGATAATGTTTAGGTCATCCACATACACTTAGATGATGCAACAATCATTAAGGAATTTCTTAATAAAGACACAAGGAAAAGCCTCGTTATTTACGTATTCCTTCTTCAGGAGGAATTCGCTTAGTCGATTATACCACATATGACCTGACTGTTTTAAGCCATATAACGAGCGTTGCAACTTAATGCTGAACATACTACGATGTTCGTTATTCCTCATTTGGGAATAGTTAATCCATCAGGGATTTTTATATAGATGTCAGAATCTAATGATCCATATAAGTATCCGGTAATTATGTCCATTAACTGCGTTTAACTGCCAGGGATATATGGCGGAACTTTATAATATTAACAACAGGAGTATTTGTTTGATCACATCAAACTCAATAATGGGTCACTACGAAAAACCCTTAAGCTGTTAATCTCGCTTTGTATCTCTCAACTTCATTTTGTTTCGTATTAATACCCATTTATATCCTTCAGGGATAAAATATTTAGGGGGTATGTATGATAGAACAAAACAATTTATTTTGCGAGTCTAGCTCTTCCATATTTGCTTCTTTCTATTGCATCTAATCAAAGTGCTTCGAGCACTGAATTTAGATACTGGTACCAGATTTTAGAAAGAGCAACTATGGGTACGAATATGTTGTCGACAACAGTGATATGTTTGTCTCCTGTGTTTATTAAGATTCATGTAAACCAGATCTTGATCATTTCCCATTTGATCTGGGTGTTCCGCATCCTAGTATTTTGATGTCTATGTGCACGTGCCTTTTACTAGGATTTCTCGTCTTCAGGACGAATCTCTTCAGGAGATTTCATGAGTGACTGAATATATTATTAGCATTAATATACCATGGTTTTGTGTAAGGAGGTTCATTACGCTTCTGGCGTATAGGGGCATCCTTAACTATTCACAGTCACTTCATTTATAATCAGTAATGCATTTGATAATGCATCTGGCAGATTACTTGCTGATTATTGCAAGTTTATTTTCTTTTGAACTTTTGGTTCAAGTTTGACTAGTGTGTGGGCCTAAGTATTGAAGATCTTTTGTGTTCCACATAATTTCACGGCATTTATTAATTGTGGTATTTTTCTCTCCCCCTAAGGCCGGAAATAGATCTTCGTCGAATGTGCAGTCAGCAAAACGGGCTATAAACTGATCCCCAGTTAAAGGCTCGAGGTATTTAAGTATTGTGAGAGATACAAAATTGATGTAAATACCGAGTTTCCTTTGTGGGCCCATAGATGTTCGCTTAGGTGGTGGTATTGGAAAATACACTGCACAATTGAATGTTCACAGATGGGAAATGTTAGGTTCATTTCCACACACGAGTTGAATAGGGGAATATTCATGATATGCAGTTGGTCTGAATTGGATTAGTGATGATGCATATAAGATTGCATGCCCCCAACATGAAACAGGTAAGTTCGTTTTTTTGTAGTAGTGATCTAGCGATTAATTTAAGACGTCTAATTAATGATTCAGCTAGACCATTTTGAGTATGAACATGAGGGACCGAATGCTCCACTTTGATTCCCAGTGCCATGCAAAAATCATCGAATGCCTTAGAGGTGAATTCACCGGCATTATCCATACGAATGGATTTAATAGGATGATCTGGGAATTGAGATCTCAACAGGATGATCTGTGTAATAAGCTTTGCAAAAGCAGTATTGCGAGTGGATAGCATCGTTACATAAGTCCACCGAGTGGATGCATCTATTAGGACCATAAAATACTGAAATGGTCCAGATGCTGGATGTATTGGTCCACAAATATCTCCTTGAATCCGTTCAAGGAATTTAGGAGATTCAGTTCTTACTTTACTACTAGAAGGACGAATTATGAGCTTACCCTTTGTGCAAGCATCACATATGTATTCATTAACAGAAGGGATTCTGTTGTGTGTTATGTTATGCCCAGATGAATTACATAGAATCCGACGCATCATGGATTGTTCTGGATGTTTTAACCGCTTATGCCATAGTTTGAAAGAATTTGGATCATTAAATTTTAGATTAAGAGCAATATGGAGATTTGAGGGTCTGATGTATGTATAATACAACCAGACGAGAAAGATGGAAGTTTTTCGACGATGTGTTTACGACAATTCAAATAGTGAGTCATCAACAGATATTCACTATTGTCCTCAGTATTTGTTTCAATGTGATAGCCATTCTGTCGAATGTCTTTGAAACTGAGGAGAGTACGCTTTGATTGTGGAAACAATAAAACATTCTCGATTATTAATTCGGTACCCATAGGTAGAATGATCGAGGCTCTTCCGGAGCCAACGATTTGTATGTCGTCATCGGAAATAGTAGTGACACTTCCTTTCTTTTCAGTTAATGTTTGGAAAAATTGTCTATCTTTTAAGATAGTATGTGTAGTAGCACTATCTACTAAGCACAACACATTAATCTCCATAAGCACTTAAGTGTATGTTTGGTTACGTTTAGATATGAGGAATGCTAAGGAGAGCCAATATTACAGACGCTGATTGATCAGCCGCACAAGGGATCATTTAGGTCCTACTTTATCAAGAACGTATTAAATTATTTCTGTTGTCAATAGTCATATGTGCACCCAAGAGGTCATCCTTTGTATATGACAAAGCCTGCTTTAGGCAGGTCGGTGTGGTGTGTTTCACCGTAATGAGCCTTCCCATTTTTGTCTTTTAGCATACGTTGATACGCCTCCACCAAATGTTTTGGTGTTCGACACTGGCGAGACCAATGGTCGTCGCATCCTCACTTGTGACAGAGTTGTTTGTTCTGTGCACGTGAGCTAGATGGTTTATCTTGAGGTGCATTATTATCAGTTGCACTAGATTGTGCATTGTTGCGACCTCTACCTCTACCCCTACCACGGCCTCGACTTTGGGTCGATCCGCGTCCCCCACTTGCCTCATTTCCTTTTCCATGTGTACGGCTTTTATAGTTCCTCCGAGTAGCATGTGCTTCAGGCACAGCTTGTGAGCCAACCGATCTAGTATTGTGATTTTTCATCAACAATTGGTTGTGCTTGTCTGCAACTAGAAGTGCAGAAATAAGGTCGGAGTGTGTGTGATACTCTTTGGCCTTGTACTGCAGCTGGAGTACAAGATTAATAGCGTGGAAACTGGAAAGAGTTTTTCAATTAACTGATCAACAGTTATTGTTTCTTTACACAGCTTAAGCTGAGAAACTATGCGATGTAGGGAGGAGTTGTACTCCGTTACAGACTTGAAGTTTTGGAAACGAAGTGTTATCCATTCATGTCTGGTTTCGGGGAGGATCACATCGTGTTGTTGTTGGAATCGATCCTGGAGGGATTTCCACAACGTCAATGGATCTTTTTCAGTGAGGTATTCGTTCTTAAGATCTTTGTGAAGATTATGTCTTAAGAAGATTAGAGCTTGTGCCTTTTGGGCAGTTGTGGATTTAGATGGTTGTCTAGTTGTGTCGGTAAAGTCCTTAGAGGCTAAGTTGATTTCAACGTTGAGAGCCCATGTCAAAAAGTTATGGCAATCAAATGCCAATTTATCGAATTCACATTTAGTAATGTTTGACATATTTTTGCTACAAAAATTAATAAATGGAAATTTATTAAAATTATTTGTTTGTAGCATGTAATAATTAAGGCTCAATCAATAAAATATTGCTAAGACAAAAATTAATAATAGGGGGTATTTAATAAAGGATTGGGTGTATGACTTGTGTAAGACATTTATTAATGGGACTTGAACCCAAAAATAATTATTGAATAAGGCCTTAAAAAAAAATTGATGATTTGGGCTTCATAATACCATTATGAATTTTTATTAATGGGACAACGGGCCCAAAAATAATTTTTAGGATCCAAATTAATTAGGATCAACTAAATAAAATGCCCAATCAATTAAATAAAAAAAATTGGCCTAAGTAATTATTTAATTAATATTAATATTAATTAAATTTTTTTTATTAGTAAAAAGGGCTCGGCCCATTTGAATTAAAAGAGATTGGCCCAAGTTTTTTTTGTGTTAATAAAGCCCATCAGATGGCCCATTGCGAAAACCAAAAAGGGTTTGGGTATTACAAGAGATATTTTCGCAGAACAGGTCAATGGATCCGAAAAAATCAGGCCGTCGTTCGGGCGCCGTTCGTGACGCGGATTCGTCGCATCCGACGTTTCGTGTCTCACCGATCATCGCCGTCGCGCGGCAGAGGGCCGTTCAAGCCGTCGCTCGCTGTGACGTCCGCCATCGCGCGGATAGCAGCTCCGTCGCGGGCGCATCGCGCCGCCGCAAAAACAGGAGCGTTGCCGTCACAGGCGTCGCCAGCACCAGGCACACAGTGCCGTCGCGGCAGTCCGACGTGGCTGTAGCCGCCGTTGTAGCGCGAAAAATGGGCCATCGGACTGAGGCGTCGCGGGCGGACAGTCGTCTCCGTCGCCCAGCGCGCGTCGCGCAGTGCCACTGACGCTGTTCGGCATCGCATCGCCGAGGCGTCGCCATCGACGATCGTAGCAGAACGGGGTGCCATCACGGCTCATGGCCGGAGGCGCCGTTGCGGGCGTTGCCTCACGCCGTTTGTCGCACACCCGGAGGCGCCGTCACGCACAGGGGTGGAGACGCCGTCGCACAGGAATGGAGGCACCGTCACGCTCAGAGGCGGAGGCACCGTTGTGCAGAGGGGGGCGGCGTTACGGGTAGGTGTCAATTTGGGGCTTTTTCGATTTCAGAATTGAAGAACCGAAATTTTTCACCTTGATTGAAAATGGAGTTTCAGAAAATTCAATACAGATATCAGGGTATTGATTATGATTTATGAAAACATGGGTTTTGTTTCTGTTATACAGGGTTTCACAAAAAAATTCGATTCTGATTTCGTTTTGATTCGAAAACAGTATTAATCGGATAACAGGGTTCCGATTGATCAGTGTTTTGATAGGAGGTTTTGTTATGCAGAATACAAATAATACCAGTAATTCAAAAAACATATATGCATACATAGCACATAAACAGATCATAAAGTTGCATATCAAAACCAGAAGGATTTCACATTGCATACCAAGACCAATATCACACTGCTATTGTCTATGATGTATTTACCCATATATACTAGATAATTCACAGAACAATTAATTCAGTTGAACATATGAATATATTTAAACAGAATCATACGTATGGAGCCAGATGATCGCTCAAAATTGTATAAACATACTCACATATATAATGATAAGCAACATCATATTCTGCAGGAATCCCAAATCTTAAACATGGATTCTAAATTATCAGATTAATTTTAAATATCGAAAACTTACAGTTTCAGCAACAAAATAAAATTAATCCTGAATTTTGATCCTGAAAACAGCTGGAGCAATCCTCTCGTAAATCCTTATTGCTTGTAGAGACTCGTGCTGATAACGTGTTGTAATCGAGAGAAAAGCGCAAGCATAAAAGTAAATAACACGATATTGATGACCCAGTTCGTCACGGAGTGACTACGTCTGGGGGCGATCAAGCCAGGAGATATAATAATATGTACTGCCGTTTACAATATGGAAGTATGTATAGAATACAAAGGGAAGATACAATATATAAAGAATACATAACCCTAGCATCTAAGTCTTGTGGGCCTAAAGCCCACTGGACTATAATCTATATATTATGTCCATATATTATAATAATATATTTCAATATATTATAACAATCTTAATACCCTGGGCGAATATATTTTCGCATGAGAATACATATATTGGAGAGGCGCGTGGATTAGTTTTTTTTTTTAAAGTTTATTTTTAAAAATTTCTACGGTAGAATTTTTTATATAAGTTTTTGTCTTTCTTTAAACATGAAAAGTTAATTATGTACAAAAATTTTGTTTATGTTAAATTTTTAATGAATTGTCTTTTTCTTATAATTTTTAATTATGGAATATATTAGATTTTTCTAGTTAATACTTTAGTTATATGTGTAGGTGTGTGTAAATAAAATCAAATACAACTTTTAAAATATATTATTTGATTATATTAAATGTATTAGTTTAATACTCAAATAAAAGTAAAATATGTATATGCATAATTAGTGTGATAATTGCTTGATATTTGTGTGCTTTATTTGTCTAATTTTATTAAATTTATTACAGTTATTATCATTTATTTGATTGTTTGTGCTTAATTGTACAAAGTATTTGCAATTTATTATAAAGGAAAATTATGAAAACTGTAAAGTAAATCATGCCATTCATTGAAAATATATTGAAGGAGAAAAAAAATTAGAAAATCGAAAGATAAATGGTCAAAAAAATAAGACAGTTGGGCTTCAAGTGTAATTCATATGGTTTATGTTATATGCACCCTCATCTGTTGGTAGTACACACATTTTGGAATAATATCAATTTTAATAATTTATAAAAAATATATATATACCCTCATGACTGCCAAACTACAACGAAACTGTTATAAAAAAAAAAAACAATAAAAAAATATGTAGTAACTTTTTTTTTTTTTTCAAAAAATCATTTTGAAAAATAGCTTTTCTTTTGACTATTTTTTTGAATAAGCTTCAAATCATAAATAAATATATATATATATATATATATACCCAAAGAATGGTATAACTAATAAAAAATATTGAATAACATTTTTGACAAAATTTCCAAAGTTCTTTTTTGAAAATATTTTTATTTTTATTTTTACATGAAACATATTCAAAAAAATATGATGAAAAAATTAATAAAAAATAATACACAACCTAAAAAATAGATAGTGGTGAATAATGAATAGTGAATGGCGAAATAGATAGTGGTGAATAATGAATAGTGAATGGCGTTTAAGGGGAGGAAAAAAATGGAGAGATTTATTGACGCATAGAGGGAAAAAAAAAAGAAGGAAATTGAGAGGAGAGAGTAGAGTAGGGATTGAGTGGGAAGAAAATGAAATAAAGGAAATGGGGTGGTGGAGAAGGGGAGGAAAGAATGGAGAAGAGGGAGGGGGAGAGAGGGGAAGAGAGAGAAAAAGAAAGAAAGGTGGGTCCGCAGTGGAAGGCGAGTTTGAAAGAATTAAAGTTCTGAAAGGAATAAGAATTAATATTTTTAGAAGGTGTTTGACTGGACTTATAAGCTCTTTAAAATATTTTATAAGTTACTTAAAAGCTTAGAAGCTGTCTTAGAGTGTTTAATAAAATAAGATCTATGACAACTTATAAAATCTTAAAATAAGCTCCTTACATCTTATAAACCGTAAAAAAATAAGTTGAGATATCATAACTTATTTTTCTCAACACATCCATCCCCACCCACCCGACTCGCTCCAAACTCTGCCACCACTCCACATCACCTATCTCAATGTAAAATAATATAAAATATTTATTTTCTATTAAAACTAATTTATTTTAAATATTATAATAAATTATCAAAGAACTTATAAGTTGTATTAGCCAAGCACTTCAACAACTTATAAGTTACATAAAAATAACATCATAGAAATTCTTAAAATAATTTATAAGATGCTATATAGAACTTAAAAATATTTAAAATAAGTTTAACTAAATATCCTCTTAAGTATGTTTAATAATTTTATGATAAGTGTACTTATTCCATGTGTGTACTTCCAATACATGTGGGTACATATAATCTGGGCTAACTCATTTTCTCACAGCCCAAATATATTTGTTGGAGCCCATCTACAAATCAACTCAACCATACTTAAGTGTAATAGGCGCATTATTGTACCTAGCTCAATGTACTTGGCCAGATATTGCTTTCTCAATGAACTTGCTAACTAGATTTAGTTCAGGACAAACACAACAACATTGGAATGGTATTAAGAATATATTTCGATACTTCGAAGGAACCATTGACATGGCCTTATTATTTCCTTACGGAGAGAAAACAGATAACACAAATGAAATTGTAAAAGCTGATGAAAATTTTGAAACTACTCACACTAATACACCATATAATGTATTAGTTGACTTCACTGATGCTGGTTACCTCTCTGATCCACACAAAGAGCGTTCTCAAACTGGTTATGTATTTACACTGGGGAACACAGCTATATCTGGGAGATCAACTAAGAAAACGCTGGTAGCTACCTCATCAAACCATTCTAATATTATCGCCTTGTACGAAGCAGTTCGTGAATGTATTCGGTTTAGCTGTCATCATACATATTTGAAGATGTAGAGGCATGAGTTCTACCATTGAAGAACCAACACACATATAGGAAGATAATGTTGTTTGTATCGAATAGATGAAGTTAGGCTGCATCAAAGGTGACAATTCAAAGAACATATCACCGAAGTTTATCAATAATAAAAAACAACAAGATTTGCTCAAGCTTCAAGTGACTCAAGTAAACTTTGAAGACAATGCAGCTGATTTGTTTACAAAAACATTGTCAAAGATCACTTTTGAGAAGTATATCAGAAGAATTGGAATGCGTAGACTTTTTGAACTCATTTGATTGATGTACGTATTGTTTGAGTGGTATAGACTTCAGGGGAGTCTCAACATAGATTTACCCTTTTGAATCGGCACAAGGGGGGCATTTAAGGAATATAATGTGTCTTCATCAAATATAATTGATGAAGGTGTAATTTGGTCTTTTCCTGTATTCTTTATTCTGTAACCCTAATTTGTAACCTATAAATATGTGATCTTACGTAAGGAATTAATGAGAACTCTCCTAGCTTGGCATGCCCCCAGATGTAGTCTTTTCAGATGAATTGGCCAACAAACTTCTTGTTCTTTATTTCTTCATTTTCAATATACTAAAACATTTATAACATTCTACAGCATTCCTCATGTATTACACGGACTTATAAGGGGTTTTTTTTAATGTTAATTTACAATTATCTTAAAAACATACAAAATAAATCTTCATAATTAATATCAATAAAATACAATAAAATTTTATACAAAAAATTCAATCAAAACAAATGTAGAAATCGATCACAAATATTTTATGTATAAAAATAGTTAGTTTTTATTCAAATTGAATAACTCCTCATGAGAAGGCTGGAATTTTCAAATGAAAAAATAAGGTGAAAGTGGTGTAGGTGAATGAAATGCTACCACGTAAGTTACCAAAATCTGTTCTAAATTGGTCGGGTCGGGCCCTTCCCTGCCCCGCATGGGGCAGTTGGTCAGGTCACGGAGCAATATTTTAGAACCCGTGCAGGTCACGGGCAGGTTTGGATCCATATAATGGAGAACGAGACAAATTCAGGTATTCAACTACCAGGCCCATTGTTATCCCTATCTTCAAAATATAAATTCAATGCATTTCACCAAATTATTAAACACATAAGCAACCTTTTTTAATTTTCTTCAATCTTTCTTCAATCAGTATATCGTGCATAAAAAATTAATACCCATGCACAAATATAATATAGTCTCTAATTAAAGAAAAAATCTAAAAAGATCATTATTTCTTAACTAAGTGCTCACGTGAAATTGGTAGAAAAATTATTGAAATACATAGATTTTCACTATTTATTCATCTTCTTTCACGAAAATCATCACCCAACTTTATTTTCTGGACGAATTTGAAAGGAACTAGATGGATAAAGAATTATGAAGTGCATAGTAATTGCAATCCCGTTGAGATGTGCAACACCAAAAGTACCCATTTGAGATCTGGATTCATAACTCCATTAAATTTTTTTATATCCAACATGAATAATATTTCACAAATAAAATCCAAAAAAGAAACTTAAATTTTAAGTATTATAATAAATCCAAACTTTTCGAAACCTAAAAACACACATTCACAAATTAAATTAGTGCAGATGAAGTTAGATTTGCGCAAGAAAACATTGAATCTGTGCATGCCAACTCCATATTTAATCTATACTAAAGATTGAGTTATCACTCTAAGCTAAATACAGAAAGATTCCTATCAACACAAGGGAAATTTTTACTGCAGAGTGTTGACATTTTTAATACTTTGAGCACTTGAATCATTGGTTAATCTCGAAATCGAAATTTCCCATAATCTTGTTTGGGTGCAAGGTCTTCTGTATTTATAATGAAGACTTGTAATAGATCCGTTGGAGGAGATAAAAAAATCTTCCTACTTTAGGTAGGTGGCAGCCTAGGGTTGTATGATTTACTTTTCACCATGCTTGATTTGGTGAAAGTCTTCTGGCGCCGCTTGCTGACTGTGGATATTTAATGAGAAGGTCAGCTCCGTACACACGTGTCATCGTCTCACTGGCTTCTTTACAAACGACTAGTTATTGACATGACTTTATGCTTCATAGTACCATTACTCCGAGTAAGTTGTACTTTAACTTCGGTACAAATGTTTGTCTACGTTGGAACTCTAACATTCTTCTTGTCCTTAGTCATTTAGCATAAATGCTAAGTCCCAAAGCGTCAGTAACCTTTTCTGTCAAGACTTATAAGTTTCAGAAGGATGAACACTCAGTCTGGTTACTCTGGTTACTTCTGCCTTCACGTAATATGTTATGTCCTGAGTATGCTTAGTATACCTAGTAGAAACACTGTCAGTGGAATTTCTTAGGATTGTCTTCTTCTCAGGATCGATCTTCTCAGCATCTCAACATCAGGGCAATTACTTGAACTTGATCTTCAATGTGCATACTGTCCTCAGGATTAACTCTCCTGACTTCAATCTTCAGGACGTCTCCTTCTGACTTTAGTCTTCAGGATGGTTCCCCCTGAATTGAGTATCTGTGAATATAAAATAAGTCTAACTATATCATGAACTATTCCTGAATTCTATATAATCCTGAATTTTGTACTTAGGCGTTTCATCTTTTCAGACTAAGGGGTTTTGGGATTTGAATAAAAACAATTCAGTTAATATCCCAAAAAATTCCCCTTTTTTTATGATGCCAAAACCTATCTAATCAATCTAGACTAATCTATCAGAACTGAAAAGATGACCCATGACACTTGAGGTTACGTAGTCTATAAGATGGAAACATAGAGATGTTAGTACAGTTCTTGATATGGATGCAGAAAATAAATCAGGAAACAACGAGATGTTTCTCAGGAATGTAATAGTTCCATTAATATCAGAAATTAAGTACAAGGGATCCTGAACTATTACAAAAGTTTCCTGATATCTATTCATCATCATCCCACCAGTCTAAGGGAATATCGTACTTGTTTAGCACTCGGAGAGTGATGGAATTAATCCTTCTCTAGTCATTCAAGGAGTTAGTGGCCTTGGCGATCCTGCCGATCTCCTCCTAAATCTTCATCCTGTCCAGTTGAAAGGACATTCCGATCATCGGAGGCAAGTACTTCATGTTTTCAGGGGCCATGATCTGAACTCATTTCTTGTCCGCAATGAGCATGATTTCGCTCCAGATTTCAGGATGTTCAAGGGCCATCCAGTTGTGGAAGATGGTCTCCTTGTCCTCCCGCAAGTCGTCCCATTGCCCGACAACGTAGAAAAGTTTTACGAAGTCCTTCTTCAGTGGAAGCCACTTTTCAGTCAGTACCTGGGTCACGAACTCGTCCACATGCTCCCAGAGGAGGGGCCCTTGATCCTGAGCATATTTCTTCTGAGATGACCTTCTCTTCGATCCTTCTGCTTCTAAACCTGTTCAGCAAGCACTTCCACTTTCCCATTAAGCAGATCGATCTGAGTTCCCCGAGAAATTAAATTCATTGCAACCTAAAGAGCCCGATACCCAGTCTTGCTCTTCCTGACCAAGGCTTCTCCAGGATGGAGAGCTTCATCCATTTCCTCAAGAAGCTCAGGAACTGTTGATTGTATGTGCCTCTTCTGGGATGTAGTGGGTTCAGGTTTAGTAACCACTACCTTTCTCTTTCGATCAGTCTTTTGAGCTCCCTTCTTCTTCCTTTTCCCCTTTTTGGCATCATCACCTTCAGTGTGCTTCTTTGCCAAATCGGAGATTGCAATTCTTTGGGAGTCAGTCGGATCATACAGGATCTTCACTTTCTTCTCGATCAAATCCACCCGTTCTCCTTGAATAACATTCTCAGATAGAATGTTCTACAAATCAATTTTCAGGGCGGTGAGTGAGGACTTAGTTTGTGAAGACTCAATCCTGAGGTCAGCAATGGAGACCTCAAGGGCTATCTCTCTCATCTTGGTCTCCTGAGTAGAAAGAGCTTCAGCAATCAGCTGCTTAGTTTGTGCCTTCATTGCAGCAAGCTCAACGCTCCACTGAGTTTGGATCTCCAGGAACTGCTCAGAGACCTCCTCTCTGAGGTTGTCGAATCTATCATTGAGCTCAGCAGTCCTGGAGCTTAGCTTCTTGATTCCTGAGCCGTGGGAATTCAGCCTCATCCCTATTGTTAGAGGGCTTTGACATCGCTTCAGCCCTGACCTCCTGCACTGAAGTGCATTCCTCAGGTATCCTCGTCTTGACGATGCGAATGAAGTCATCACATTTCAGGATATGAGTGAATCCTGAGACTCCAAACGCATCGCAAATTGTACGCTCTTCCTCCAGAAGGGTAGCCCAACCCTTCTTCTCAGCTAGGAGTGTCATCTCTTTATATGTGGCTCGGCGAGTGTTGGCGTGCGTCCTGAGCTGAATTACTACTTTCTTGAAAGCACCAGAAAGAGCTAGAAAAAATCGATTTACAAAATGTACAACCTAATATCTGGCGTTCAGTTCGAAGTCAATGAGGGTTGATATGTCTGGGATGGGGAACCTCCATTGTTCTACCTCCTTTTCTTTTGATTCAGATCCACTGAATGTCTCTCCCTCCATAGGACAGTTAGGAAGATGAGTTGAAGGAACAACCTTGTCATTTGGCTTCATCATGACACTCAGTGGAACAACATCATCGTCGTCATCATCCACTGTGACGGGCTCCTCCTGAGTCCCCGCCTGAGTTCCTTTAGCTACTAGCTCCTCCTGAGCTTCCCCTGAGCTTCCCCTGATTTTGCTCCTCCTGGGTCTCAGCCTGAGTTGCCTCCTCCTAAGGCATATCCTGAGCGATCTCAGGTTGATGCTCCTCTTGAGTAGGTGCAGGAACCTAGGCTGGTTCAACAGCAGGAACCTCAGCGATGACCGGCTCAGCAACAATTGTTTCCTGAGCCGCCTCAGGTTCTTGCTCGCCTTCAGTGTCCTCATCAACAGCCTTGAGGACTTGATCCACCTTGGACAGAGATTTGGACTTGAACTTTTTCTTCTTCTTTGGTGCCTCAGATCCGGAGGTAGCTTCTTTGCCCTTACTCCTCACATTCTCAGAAGGCAGCTTCCTTGCCCTTACTCTTCACATCAGCGTCATTCCTAAAGATCACCAATCTGGATAGCAGATCGATGAAGTCTTTGACATCCACATCTCCATATGGTAAGGTCTGAAGCAGTAGGGATAGGCGGGTGCCAAAGTGAAGCTTGTTTGAGAAGATTACCTTGTCATCATTCTTCTCTATCTCTGCAAGCTCCCTAGCAATTTTCTGAACAAAGTACACCTCCCAGTCAACCTTAGCAAAATTTCCCAAGGCAGCCATCAAATGGATCTTTGGGAGGGAGATTTGCTCAGTACCTCCAACGGAACCCATGACACTGGATATGACTATTTCGAAAAGTAGCTTGTACTCCGGCTTCAGTAATTTCTTATTCATTTTAGAACTGAACTCTTCAGGAGTGGTCAGGATGTAGTCCAAGTAGGCTTGCTCATCACCCTTCTTGTACTTAGTAGGCATCTCCAGCCTATTTCTAGATTCGGAGTGTGGAAGCTCGTATTCACTTTTGATGAGTTCTCTCAGCTTGACGGTGACATACCTCCTCTCAATCACTTTCTTCCCGTCTATCTCTGTAGGATGCGTCTGCCTGAGAGGGATGCGAGACTCCCACTCGCCATTAGATCCTCTCACCATCTTGGCATAGAAACTGAGCTTTGGGGCCCATCTGGAAAAACTTCAATGCCCCGAGTTCTTGAAGACAACATATACTTTCTTGACTTCTCGGATATCATATGAAAAATTTGCGTTACACTCATATTAAATCATCGTCTTCACTGTTTGGAGCTCAGCAAGGAACTTAGCCCTTGATGATTCTGTGGAAGATGTTGAAACAGTAGAACTTGCCATTGGTGAGTAAAAGCTTGAGAAGGTTTAGAAATTGTAGAGAGAATTTAGGTGTAGGGATAGTTTGAGTGCGTAAAAAGACGCAAAGTGATTAAAATTTCTCTTTTATACCCAAAAGTTGTTTTTTAGGAATGGTTGAGATTGAAAAACTTTTGAGATTCAATTGTTTAGATCAAGACAATCATTTGTGAGATCGTGTACAAAAATAGGGGCTTTTCATTTTCAATAAAGTGTAATCATTTGAAATTTTATGGGTAACCGTTCCCGCCCATGCGAAAAGCAAATCGTCACAAAAGACAAAAAATATATAATTACATAGACATATAGATTTTATATTTTATTTAATGAGGTTAACATTATAAAATACGTCACAAAAGACCAAAAATATATAATTAAAATAGAATATTAAAAAATTAAATTTTATGATATAATAGTGATGATATTGGTT
>JAPKLY010001172.1:17776-32855 GCA_026898435.1 Prunella vulgaris
CCAAAACCCAGTCTTACACACAAGATGTAAGCATGTAGACATCAGGCACCACTTTATAAGAGATCATGTTGAGAAGAAGGACATCAGGATGGAGAGAGTCCCTACTGATAAGCAGAGAGCTGACATCCTGACTAAGGTTTTGCCTGAAACCAGGTTTGTTGAGTTGTCAGTAGAGTTAGGACTCCTTGACCCAGGCTTAGGAGATTCAGTATGAATCTCAGTTCTGTGTGCATAAGGTCAGGGGGAATGACTAACTAGGACTCAGGATGAAGGAATCTCAGAGAGAGAGTGAATGGTTGAAAGGGGAACTTTCAGTATGAAAGGGATGATCAGTATAGACTGACTAAGATTCAGGATACTGAATTCAGGGCTTCTCACCCTGATAGGTCACATGTGGTATCAGTCAGAATACAAATCTGACTGACTGGTATGTTTCCTGATTTATCTTGAGTCATCATATCTTGCCTACATCATCCTTGATACTGTTTGCCGTATTGTCAAATTAAATCTCCTTGTCATGTAATCTCAGCCATTCATTAATATTCGGTTATTATTTATTGCTAATTATTTGAAATAAATACGAACATACTCTGACATGCATTAAATGCAAAGTGGGCGGGAACAGTTACCAATAAAGTTTTTGAATAATTACGTTTGAAAATTGAGTCGATTCATCTCTGTTCACGCATTTTTTTTGTTTCGATCTAAATCGTCAAATTTCTAAGGTCTTCTAATCATGGTCGTTCATTTGAAAACCGATTTTATATAAGTATAGGGAGTTATTTACTTTGCGTCTTTTACGCACTCAAAATTTCTCTTACCATATTTATATTCTCTCTCTGCAATTCATCTTCTTCTAACCCTCATATCTTCATCCATGGCTTCACCTTCTGCTAATACCATCTTTCAGAACTTATTCCACCTAAAGGACTCAATTGCATGGGAGCCCGTGGCAGATCTCTCCTCGAACCACGCTGACCTTCTGCCTCTCAAGGAGATGCTCGAGAAGGCTGGGCTTCTCAAATGGCTCTCCACCGGACCAGTTCACCTTTACCCCAGGCTCGTTGCGGCGTTCTATCTAAAGATGGTAAAAAACAGTGCAGGGGAGTGGGAGACATGCATCCCTACTTCTGAAACGGTTGTTGAGAAGGGTGAATCTAGGGTTAATCATAAGTGGACCACCCTGAACCTTAGGGAATTGATAAGGGGCACCTTTGAACTGCCTAACTCTGGGGTGGTTCCTAAGGATCAAGGGATGGGGGATGAACATGAGTATATCAACCCACTCTACGAAGGGAAGGTGCTGGTGAAAGCTCGTCTGAACAAATCAGTGCTGAAACCTACTCCTAGGCACTTCTTTGATCTGACAACTCAGGCAGTGATGGGGTGTACCTGAGGATTGGAGCAGATTTCATGCCCTAAACTGAACATCATGATGGCCATTGAGCAAAGTGCTAGTCATACTTTTAACTGGGAGGAGTATTTTCTGGGCATGATTGTGGCCGAGCTTAAGAAAATTGAGCGGACTCCCGAGGGATTCGCTAAGTTCAAGAACAAGATGCACTATGGCACCAAGATATCCCTGATGCTGGAGAAGAAGCTGGTTTTCGGAGATATTGATCTGAACAACACCATTGAGCTACCCAGCAAAGTGGACATTTTAAGATCTTTATCTGACACTGTAGTAAAGAAGAGGAGAACCGCCAAGAAAGCTCCTGCACAGAAGTCCGACGCTGAGGAACTAGCTGAGGTGGCTAAGGCTCAGGAGAGCGAGGCTCAGGCAAGCAAGCCCACCAAGGTAAAGTCTTCCATCTCAGCCCCAAAGGCGAAGCAGTCCTTAATCATCAAGTATACCAAGGTTGCTGAGAAGTCAGGAGAACCGGAACAATCTGTAGCTCCAGAAGATGTTGCTCCCATTTCTGTTGTACCCGCAGTTTTTGACACCTTACCAGAATCGGCTTTTGTCTACGAGCAAGACAAAGCTGATGAACAGATTCTATCTGTCGCAGCCGAATATGCTGATGTAGAAGTTCAGGAGAATGCTCCAGAGGGTGAAGAAGAGCAGCAGGCTGAATCGGAGGCTCAGAATGAGCAATTTGAGACTGACGAACAGGTCTCACCTGAAGCTCCATGGCCATTTCCAATTCCTGACCAGGAGGGTTGGTCCGGTTTTGAGATTTTGGCTCGAGGACAATCACTGGAGCTAGTAGAGAGGAAATTCCCTGACCTTCAGGATGCTGAGAAAGAAGTTGTCGTGCAATTGCGCACATATGCTCAATTCAGAAGAGCCACATATCCTGAAATCAGGTTGCTCGGAGCTAAAATAGGGTGGGAAGTGCTAGGGGATGCAGAGGCGGCCCTCTTCGACTTCTTTGAGGTAACCTCCCTGAATCAGCTTATCAAAATTCCTGACTTTGTGAAGGTAGTCAGGAAAATCTTTCCACTGGCCTCTTCCACTGAGCCAACAGATGAAAGTCAGTTGGCACTAGCACTGGTGCCTGAGTCTGCTCCGGAGGTTGCTCAGGAGAAGGAGCAGGAGACGGAGAAGGAGAACGTAGATGAAGAGATGGCGGAAAGAGAAGTCGCCTAGGAGGTGATTACGATTGCTGACGATGATCAGCAAGATGCGACTGACTTGGTCAGTGCATCGACCAAGGATGCACTCCCTGGATCCGGGATTGCTGAGGCTTCGGGAGAGGACCCTGAGGACCCTGATGAACTCGTTCCTGTTCCAGGAGGTAAAATTCAGCGCAAAGCAATGTGGTCGCGAACTAATGATGCCATGCGCCGTCAAATCAACATTCTGAGTTCGAGAGTTAATCGCTGCAAAGTCTACGGATCAGTTATTAACAAACGAATGAAGAGATATCAAGAGGATCAGGACGAGATGGTCAGTGCGTTCAAAGAGGACTCGACGTCCACGCAGGTCAAAGTATAACTCAGGGTGTGGAGATCACAACTGTTGTGGTCAGATTCAGGAGGCTATGTCTGACTGCAAAATGTTGACTCTAAACACAATGAAGGAGCAGAAAATCTTCCTGAATCAGAAGCTGGAGAATAAACTTGCCTCCTTCATAGATGAGTTAAAGGCCCAGATTCGTGCTGAACTGATTGAAGAGATGAAAGCTTCTCACACTGAGCTTGATTCCAAGATGACAACGCTGAAGGACGAAGTCTACGCCAAGGCTTCAACCGAGGTGAAGTCAGTCTATAAGGAGTTGGGATCAGAATTGAAAAAGGCTCATCACACTGCGGTGACCGACCTGAGTGCTGACCTTAGGGGTTTGTCGAGCGGATTGAGAAGCTCGAATCGGCGAACAAGGAGAAGACCAATGAGTTCCAAATGCTTGCAGGTCAGGTTGATGAAATAGTCGGCAAAATCAACATTGATGATGCCAAAAAGGGGGAAGGAGTGTCGGAAGCAAAGAAGACCAAGAAGAAGAATTTCCCCCCTGAACTACAAGCTACTGAACGCAAGCGAACGAGGTCAGTTGCTGCTGCAGCTGCCAATGAACCTGAATCGGAATCCGATCCGAAAAGGGTGAGGCACTCCGAAGAGTCGAACGAGCCTCTGTTTAAGGAGATGGAAGAGTCCATGTATCCGGGATCAACCACTCAGGCGAAGGTGATGATATATGAAGTCGAGAAGCAGGTGAAAATGAGGGAGATCTCACTTCACTGGCAGGTCAGACGCCTAAAGAAAGCAACGACTATCTCTCTTCTCAGGTTCAGAAGCAAAAGAAGGAGGCTTCCGGATCTAGGAAGAAAGCTCAGAGAAAGATGGTTGTCTCTCCGGATCAAGGTCCTCTTCCAACTCAGGCAGTAGAGAATTTCATCCCCATAGAGATGTTGGAAAACTGGATTTCGGCAAGGAACAGGTGGTCATACCTGTACTATGTGGTCAGGTTGTGGGATAACGTGCAGGACTCGAAGGAAACAATCATACACCAATGGATGATGATGGAGTATCCAGATCTCTGGTTCGAAATTGTCAGGCAGGCTGACATTGCTATGGTCGAGATCACTCCGCCTGATTTCATCAAGTATCCACCACCATTCTATGGGAAGTCAAAACAACTCGATAGGACAGCTATTCAGGAAGAGGCGACGCGAGTTGGAATAGTGCTGAATGTGCTGAAAGATTCCAGACAGATGAGGCAGGTCCTGATCCGAGTGTTAGACATGTATGAAATCCCAATTGCCAAGTGGGATGGTGATTAGGAGTAGTTGTTCAGGACACCTTGTAATTTTTCTACCAGTCAATGAAGTTAATCATTTTTTCCTGAGTACAACTTCTTGTTGACTCTTGACTTTACTTTTCTGCATTCCATATCAAGAACTGTACTAACTCATTCCTTGTTTTCATCTTATAGACTAAGTGCCTAGTTTGTCAGGTGGTACTGAGTTATTCTCACTGACTAAGTCAGTTGGTTGTATAGATGAATAGGAATTTGCTTAAGGGTTTTGGCATCATCAAAAAGGGGGAAATTGTTGGGACAATCTGAATGTTTTGATTAGATCCCAAAACCCCTGATGAATTTGCCTAAGTACAGTGGTTCAGGATTGCCTGAAGTCTGAAGTGCAAATCGCCCTGAAGAAGGTCAGAGACAGTCTCGTTGAAGATTGTCTGAACTGAAGCTGAAGTCCGAAGTTTGAAGATCCATCCTGAAGACAATCTGGAAGTACCATTGGTTGTTGCTTCTACTGAGTACACTAAGCATGCTCAGGACAGAACACAGTCAGTGAAGAGTAAGTGTAACTTATCAGGCCGAGCTGAATGCTCGTAAGACCTGACTTAGGCCTTGAGTCAGTTTATCTGACTCATGTAAGTCCAAAGCAAAAAGGTTACACATACTGGGCTGAATAACCTATCAGGCTGTGGTGAATGCACATAAGACCTGACTTAGGCATTGGTTCAGTTTACCTGATCCATGTAAGTCCAAAGCAAAAAGGTTATTCATGCTATGGGTCAGTTAACATTTATGTTAATATCTGAGAGACAAAGAGAATGTCAGTGGACTCCACTAAAGACAAACATTCAGCCTGAGTTATTGACAAGACACTCGGAGCTTTGAATGTACGAGGAAGGACGAATGTCAGAAGGTCAACTAGCCGTTTGTACAGAGAGCCAATGATCTTTCGACAAGCATGTACGGAGTCTGCGCAGCAGTTAATGCAGCATTCAATGCGTCTCAGAGTTGCAGGCGCCGGGACAAAGATTGCCAAATTAAGCATGGTGATTAGGTCAACAGTACATCTAACCTGCAACCACCCTAAAATAGGAAAGATTTGGAAAGATCTCCTCCAACGGATCTATTTTGAATCTTGCCTATAAATACAGAGAGCCTTGCACCCATTCAAGGCTAACGGGAAATTTCCAAGAGAAAGCTCTCAAGAATCCAAGATCACAAAGCATATTATAAGCAACACTCTGCAATTAAATTTCCCTAGTGTTGTAGCAGGATTCACTCTGTATTTGCTTAGATCGGTAGCTCAAATATTTAGCATTGTTTTGTATTGTTAGAGCTATCTTAGTTGAAAACCAAGAATACCAAACCACTCAGGGTGTGAGATTGGTTGGTTAGAAGGACTGGGACTTGTAAAACACCCAGGGGTCAGTTCCTGAGAGAGGAACTTGGCTATTCGTGTCCCTTGGCACGTAAAACTCAAGTACCTATCCTCGGGGTTTAGAGGATAGCTTCCTGTTCAATTAGGCCGTGCACGTAGGAGTTGGTTATCTCCGAACCACGTTAAAAAGACCCTTGTGTGCTGATTTACTTTCGTGTTCAGGATCATAATTGTCATTCATATTAAACTGAACATACTGCATCGTTTTAATATTCAGGCTGAATCAATCATCCTGAATCTGAATACTGTGCACCAGCCTTAATCACCTCTTACTAAGCAAACTCAGAGAAAACGTTTTCAGAAACTAAAATGAGTAGAAACTAAGGGCTCACTTTCCGCACGTACTCTAGCTTACTGAGATAGTAGTCCAACTGACTAGCTTCTGAGCGGTCAGTATGTTTGTTATCTTTACTGAGCTTCCGAGCACATTACTCACACTCAGCTTATCTGACTCGTTACTGAACTCTCCCTGCTGCCCCTGAGGACCTTCAGTTTACTGAGTAATTCAGGATATTCCTGACTGAGCGTGTTAGAGTATTTTTCTGAGTCTTTCAGAAAAATCTGACATCAATGTATTCCACTCCATACACTGATTTTACTCATTTCGGGACCAACAAGTGGTATCAGAGCAGTGGTTCAAAAGACCACTGACTTTGTTTACCAACAACTTCTGAGGAGAAACTTTTGGTGGTCAACTGAACAGATCTGTTTCTGAAAACTTGCATTCATGGCATTCGGTTCTAAGTGCCTTGAAGGCAGTCTTCCTGAATTCTCTATTGACAATTATGATTATTGGAAATTCAGGGTTCTCGCACATCTCTACTCCATCCATGATCAGATGCCCCAGGTGATTGAGCATGGTCCTATCAGATTTATGAGGAATCTTCAGACCATCTGGCCCGTAGCTGCTAATGTTCCTGTTTCGGCTGCCAGAGATGAGCTTGTGGAGAGGTCCGCGCTTACTACTGATCAGATTAAGCAAATCGGACTAGATAATGTTGCGAAGAACATTATACTCCACACCGTTTCGTACGAGAATTCAGTCAGGCTCATGCATCTGACAACCGTGAAGGAGATTTGGGATGCACTGATGGAGATGAGTGAGGGCTCGGAAAAGATCAAGGAGAACAAGAGAGATCTTGCTATCAGGAAGTTCGAGGCTTTTCGGATGCTGGAAGGTGAATCCATCGATCAGATGGAAGCTCGGTTCATTAAGATGATGAACGAGCTAGCAACCCTTGGGAAGGACTTTTCCAAGAGGGAGGTGTCATCTAAAATCCTGAACTGTCTCCCTGAAAGATGGGATACAAGAGTGATCTTGTTGAAGAACACTCAAGACCTCACTAACATTCCCTAATCTCACCTCTTCTCAGAGTTAAAGGCTCTGGAATTCGACCTCGATAAGAGGAAGACGAAGGGTGTTGCCAGTGAGGATGTGACTGAGGAGAAGACACCTGAAAAGGAAAATAGCATGGCTCTTAAAGCTACTCCTGAGCCTGAGGCTGGATCTGGCTCGAAATCATTGAGGGATATGAACAAGGATGAGCTGCCCCTGGAGTACAGCCTGATGGCACGACGTTTCGAGAAACTGAACTCTCGATTCGGAAGGTATAAGAAGTTTTATACTGACACCCATGATTGTAGGTATTCCAGCCCCAGGAGATCGAGCCCCCGGAGGGAAGAGAGAAGGGGTTCCGATTCCAGGAGAGATCGTGAGGAGCCTGAGCGGCACAGAGATTAGAAGAGAAGAGATGATGCTGATCCCAAAAGATCCAGCTCCAAGCCTGAAGTTTGCTTCTGATAAAAGGTACACTGACAAGAAGTTTGCTTCTGATGTAGATCAGTGTTACCACTGCAAGAAGACCGGACATTATCAGTATGATTGTCCGGAGCTCAGTGCTCGTGAGCGAGAAGATCGTAGAGCCAAGAGAGAGCTCAGGGCATCAGACCGGAGAGCTATGCTTGCTGAGGATTCCTCAGATTCAGATGGCCCAAGACGCTGGTCCCCTGAACTCTTCTCCGATGAGGAGTATGATGACCTCTGCCTGATGGCAGATGATGAGGTATGTTCTTCTGCCTCTTCTCCTGATCACGCACCTTAGCTTAGCTCAGACTTAGAAGGAGAACTCGACCTTCAGCTCGCTCTAGATCAATTGATGGTTGACTTCTCAAGGCTGCCGAAGACTCATACTCACACAGTGGATGTGAATGCACAACTGAGTGGGGAGAATGATCGGCTAACTGAGTCTCTCAGAATAAGGGATACTGAGGAATCCCTCAGACTAGTAAATCTTCAGGAAGAGTTGCTTCATGCTCGGAATAAGCATGATGAAACTCCACTGGAGGTTGAAAGACTGAAATGTGTAATCAGCTCGTTGATTGAGACTCGTGACACCAATTTGTTCCTCGCTAAGGAACAGTTGATGATTAAGCGAATTGCTCTGAGAGTGATGTTCGAAACTGAGTGGCAAGCTCACCTTTGTGCTGAGCAAACTACTTGGGATCTTGAGCTGATCTCAAAAGAGAAAGCTCATGAGGAACTGGTGCTTCAGTACACCCCTGAAATTGAGGCCCTGAAAGAAACAAATGGGCACCTTGAGGATAAGCTGAAGAAGTTACACACATCTACCCAAGTGGTTGATGAGTTAACAAGTTTCTCTCAGCTGACCGATGGTGCTAAAGCTGGGTTAGGCTATGATGCTCAAAAGACCCAAAGGGCAAGAAGAAGAGAGGTTCTTCAGGGAGCACTTCTCAGAAAAAGTTTGTCCCTGCCCTAACTGACGACAAGAGCCCAAGTGTTGCTCGTCAGGATAAAGGCAAACGGAAGGAGAAAGTGTCTGAACCTGTCAGGCAAAGGACTGAGGAATCTAGGCCAAAACCTAAGGGAAAGGCCCAGGCTCCTCATCCTGAGCCGAGGAAGAAGGACCAAAGGAATTCCAAGGCTCAGCCTAGGAACCCTCAGGCTGAAAAGAATTTTACCCCCTGCACCTCTCAGGCTAGGCCTCAGAATGCTCAGGGTAGGAGGAACTCAGGCCGAAGGGAACCTCAGGCTAGGCCTAGGACTACTGAGGTCTAGAGGCCTCAGGCAGGGCACAGGGCCCATCAGGAACGTCCCAATCCCCAAAGGAGAAGGGCAAACCAAGTGGTCCCTGAAAGGCAACGGAGACCTGACTCCAATAACACTCAGGCCAGACCTCAAGTGCCTAGAGGTCAGGCCCGAGCTGCTCCTTCTCAGGACAGACATCAGCCCACTGCACCCAGGCCAAGGAGGAACATGAGGCCCACCCCCAGGAAGCAATCCAGGGCTCCTGAGACTCAGGCTGACACACATACACCCTCAACTTCCCAGGCACAAAGGAATAAGAGGACAGTGTATGTTGATGTTTCAGGGAGACAGGTTTATACTTCTGATGCCATCAGAATTGTTAAACAAATCTGGATCCCGAAGGGTATGGCTGACACTGTAGGACCCAATACGAGATGGGTACCTGAGGCTTGATTCTTTTCAGGTCGCTGCGGGCTACAAGAAGAGGAGGGAGGATCAGAAGCTGGACTGGTACTTGGACTCAGGATGCTCCAGGCACATGACCGGTTCTCATGATCTCCTTCAGGATTATGAAGCTCAGGATGGCCCGCAAGTAACCTTTGGTGATAATCTAAGGGTTTCACCAGAGGATTCGGAACCCTTGTTATTGGCTCTGTCCGTGTGCTTAATGTATCATATGTTGAGGGACTTAGGCATAACTTGCTCTCGGTCAGTCAATTTTGTGACCGTGGATATAGTGTAGAGTTCTCATCTAATATATGTCTTGTCAAAGACAAATTTACACTGCAGGTTCTGATTACAGGGGTCAGGAGAGGAAACGTATATTTTGCTGACTTTAAGAGCAGCTCTCCTGAAACTTGTTTGGTTGCTAAGAGCTCTACTGAGCTCAGTTGGCTTTGGCATAAACGCCTGAGTCACTTAAACTTCAAGATTATTAACAAAATTTCTAGACTCTCTCTTGTAGATGGTCTACCTAATGAAGTTTTTAGCAAAGACCACGTGTGCGGATCATGTCAGTTAGGCAAGCAAACCAAAGCTTCATTCAAGGAGAAATATGCCTTCTCAACTGACAGAGTGCTTCAGCTCCTGCACATGGATCTCTTTGGTCCGATTACTCCTGTCAGCATGAATGGTAGGAAAAATACCCTTGTTGTTATTGATGATTATTCCAGGTACACATGGGTTATTTTCTTGCTGAACAAGAAGGAGACTCAGGTCAAGCTTCCGGAGTTACTCAAGCAATTGAGTACTGAACAGGGTCAAAGCATAGTCAGGATCGGATCAAATCGAGGAACAGAGTTTATTAACTCTATTATAACTGACTTTTGTACTAACCATAGTATTGCTCATGAGACTTCTGCAGCCAGGACCCCTCAGCAGAATGGGGTAGCTGAGAGAAGGAACCGGACCCTGAAGGAAGCTGCCCGGACCATGTTGGCTGAGTCAGGACTGCCCAAGAAGTACTGGGCAGAAGCAATCAACACTGCCTGCTACACTCAGAACCGATCTATGCTGAACAAACAACATGCTCAGACACCTTATGAAACTTGGAACAAGAGGAAGCCTCGCATCTCTTATCTCCATATTTTTTTGGTGTAAGTGTTTCATCCTGAACAATGGGAAAGACCAGCTTAAAGCCTTTGACAGCAAGTCTGATGAGGGAGTTTTCTTAGGATACTCCTCAGTCAGCAAATCTTTCAGGGTGTATAACTGTCGGACCCTTTGTGTGGAGGAAACACCTCATGTTGTGTTTGATGAGACTGCATCTATGCGTAGAAAATAGGTTCCTAGTCCTGACACTGAGGGGGTTACCAAGAGGGTGACAAGACTGAGCCTGAAGAATCCTGAATTCAAGATCAAACTTGTCAGTGCTCCCAAGGGATGGGATGATGATGATGATGATCAGGATGGACCTCAGGCCAACCCTCAGCAAGCCCCAACCTCGGAGAATATTGAGTATCAGACGGAGGTACAGACTCAACCTGAGGTACGTACTGTCGGTGACGATGCTTCTGCACCTGAGACAGTTACTGAGTCCAACTCTGTAGGGGGAAACAATGTCCCTGATATTGTTCAACCCTCAGGAAATGACTCCGTATCCCCTGTTCTTGCTCGTTCCGCTTCTTTACCTGTTATTGTCGAGACTAACATTTCAGGATCAGGCGAGGGAACTTCAGCAGCTCCCAGTGCAGCCGTCAGCAGGAGGCGGTGGCTAGATGATCACTCATTGGCTGACATCATTGGTGATGTCAATGAGGGGGTCAGGACAAGGTTGTCCTTTGGTGAGAGTGCTATGTTTTGTTATTTCCTGAGTGATCAGGAACCTAAGAACATAGAAGAAGCTCTCGCTGACCCCAACTGGATCCTAGCTATGCAGGATGAGCTCAATCAGTTTGAGCGGAATCAGGTTTGGGAGTTAGTTGAGAGACCTAGGCGTCAACATGTTATTGGCCCCAAGTGGGTCTTCAAGAACAAGAGTGATGAGAAGAATGTTTTTGTCAGGAACAAGGCCAGGCTGGTGGCCAAAGGTTACTCTCAGGCCGAAGGGATCGACTATGATGAGACCTTTTCCCCAGTTGCAAGGTTGGAAGCAATCAGGTTGTTCTTGGCTTATGCAAGATTAAAGAAGTTCAAGGTGTATCAGATGGACGTAAAGAGTGCCTTTCTGAATGGTGTACTAAACGAGGAGGTTTATGTGGAACAACCTCCAGGGTTCGAAGTTGGTGATAAGGTCTATCACCTGAAGAAAGCTCTTTATGGCCTGAAACAAGCTCCCAGGGCTTGGTATGATACACTCTCTCAGTTCCTGATAGACCACGGGTTCGTGAAAGGAACAGTGGACAGGACCCTCTTCCGAATTTCTGAAGGGGAAGACATTCTCGTGGTCCAGATTTATGTGGATGACATAATATTTGGATCTCCAAATCTGAAGCTTTGTGAGAAATTCTCCAAGCTGATGACTGGGAAGTTTGAGATGTCAATGATAGGAGAGATGAACTTCTTTCTGGGTCTCCAAGTCAGGCAATCTGACTCTGGAATTTTCATAAATCAGTCCAAGTATGCGAGGGACTTGATTCAGAAATTTGGAGTTCAGTCCAGCAAAGTCTCACATATTCCCATACACTGATTTTACTCATTTCGGGACCAACAGACTCCCACTCGCCATTAGATCCTCTCACCATCTTGGCATAGAAACTGAGCTTTAGGGCCCCATCTGGAAAAACTTCAATGCCCCGAGTTCTTGAAGACAGCATATACTTTCTTGACTTCTCGGATATCATATGAAAATTTTGCGATATACTCATAAGAAATCATCGTCTTCAGTGTTTGGATCTCAGCAAGGAACTTAGCCCTTGATGATTATGTGGAAGATGTTGAAACAGTAGAACTTGCCATTGGTGAGTAAAAGCTTGAGAAGGTTTAGTAATTGTAGAGAGAATTTAGGTGTAGGGATAGTTTGAGTGCGTAAAAAGACGCTAAGTGATTAAAATTTCTCTTTTATACCCAAAAGTTGTTTTTTAGGAACGGTTGAGATTGAAAAACTTTTGAGATTCAGTTGTTTAGATCAAGACGATCATTTGTGAGATCGTGTACAAAAATTGGGACTTTTCATTTTCAATAAAGTGTAATCATTTGAAATTTTATGGGTAACCGTTCCCGCCCATGCGAAAAGCAAATCGTCACAAAAGACAAAAAATATATAATTACATAGACATATAGATTTTATATTTTATTTAATGAGGTTAACATTACAAAATACGTCACAAAAGACCAAAAATATATAATTAAAATAGAATATTAAAAAATTAAATTTTATGATATAATAGTGATGATATTGGTTCTGTAAATATGAAATATCCTTGATATTAATCCTTTAAAATATAATTTATGGATATTAACACTATAACTTTTTTTTTAGGTTAACACATCTTCATTTTTGATCTTCTATGAAAATTTAAATAGTACTCAAATTTGAATTTATAGGACAAATATAAAAATAATGTAATACATATGGACCAAACACAAAATTTTATCAAATAAAAATATTATATCACTATAAATATTTAAAAAATTATCTTTGAAAAAATAAGAAAACATCATCAATAAAGAGATCATATTGTGATTTTATTTTTAATGCGGTACAAATTGAATGATCATGGTAAATAATAAACTTTGTTAACCAGGTCACCTGGCCACCGGGCTCCTCACTTGAATGAGTGAACTGGGTTCGATTCTATTTGGGAACAAATATGAGGGAGATATAAGGTGGACTTGGAGATATGAGTGTATGGAGACTTCCACTAACATTTAGCGATAAAAAAAAAACTCTTCTAAAATATAAATTATAAAATATACAATTCATTTTATAGAAAATATTTTAGGTATTTACAATTATTATACATTAAGTTAGATTGAACATTAATAAATAAATTACTATTATAATTATTTAAATATATGAACAATTATTGTGCATTGATTTGGAAGATGTAAATTAAAAATAATTATTTCCAGCATAAAAGTCATTTATTGTTATTCAATATTAATTTGTTAGATTTTTTGACATTAAAATAATTGTTTCATCAATAAAAGTCATTTAATTTTCAGACCCTTTCAAATTCGTGAAAAAACAATTACCATATAAATTTTTGTAATACTCTTAATTATAAAATCAAATTGCTTCCTGTGACTTTAATAAATTACTATAATCACTTAAGATTATGTCATCAATGCATGGATGGAATTAATAAATTTTTCCTTAAATATTAAAATTTTGACTTTAATAATTAGGTGAAGATTTTATAATTAACATATATCTCTATATGTGGTTTATCCACACTATAAAATATATAATGAAATAATAAATATGAAATTAATGATTTCATTTGTAAAAAAAAAGGAATAATCATAATTTCCATATTACAATTTAATACTATTAATCACTCCCAATTTATTAGTATTAATTACTATTAATACTAATAAATAAATGGAATTTATAATTAATCAATGATTTAAAGGGACTTTTATCTCTTCTCTATAAAAAAAGAAAAAGAAAAGAAAAGAGGAGTTTATATATGCATTTAATTTTATGTTAATTTGAATACATTAATTTCATCTTTATTGTGGGTAGATATTGCATTTAGATTAACTTTATTACATTTTAAATCTAGGATTCATTTTAATATATATATATATATAGATGAAATGATAAAGATAAAATTAATGAATTCAATTGGGAAAAAAAAAGGAATGTTCATAATTTCCATACTATTAACGTAATATTATATTAGATTTTTGTTTGCCAAAATCGTGATGATTTCCACGCAAGTGAACGTGGTCGTTGTTGTCGTGGCAAGTTAACCAAGTTAAATATCGAACACAGGGAAACGATGCGATATCAAGCAAGCATTGAATGTCTACAAAAGGCTAATAGCTAGGAAAGCAAGAAAACCATCAAGAATTCTATCTACTATTGCAAAGCAAAGTAAATCCTAACTATCACCTCAAAGAAGTGAGCAAGTGTGAAGGGTACATGGAAGTAATCCTACTATGGTTCCTTTAGAATCCTATCCATCCTAGCATGCAAAAGGTCTCTTGGTGTCTTAGTCAAACCAACTAGTGTCTAGATCTCTCTACAACACAAGCTAAGGCTCTATTAGGTGTCTAGATCTCTCTACAACTCCTAATACTCCAATTAAGAGGTCTTAGGCTAATATGCAATTCTCATTGGTCATACAAGCCAAACATCAAACACTTGGTATGCTTAAGGTTCTTATAGCTCAATTCTCATTTCATAGCTAACCATATAAGTCATACATTCCAATTAAACATAGTAAACATTCATACAAGTCATTAATAAGAGAACTAATTCAACAAGATCACTAATTCATGCATAGGATTAACAAGAGACTAAATTCCCAAAGTATTCATACAACCATGCAACAAGGATATTAGCCCATGGCTAATTGGAAATGAAAATCAACAATGAACAATGTAAACATCATGATTAACACTAATATGAAATGAAATACAAGAAGTCTTACCAATTGTTGGAGAATTGAAATACAAGCATCAAACCTTGAAAAGCTATCTTCTAATCTGGAATGCAAAACGAGAAATTGAACCGTACAATTGTAGCTTGAATCGAGATTAAACTAATGGAACAAACAAATTAACAATCCAATGGTTGGATCAAAAGATATTGTAGAAAGAAGTATGCAATCTAACTAAGAACCCACTAATAACCTCTAATCTCTCTCTCTAAAACTACCTAATGATCTAACTAATGAAGATGATCCTCTTGGAAATCTGATCCTTGAGGTATTTATAGTGCCCACAATGCTTGGTCAAAAATTCCCTAGGCAGTCCAACGTTCTAAAGATCTTCTTCAGATTTTGGATGGTCAAA
>JAPKLY010001172.1:32865-48119 GCA_026898435.1 Prunella vulgaris
TTGGCTTCTTCTTCAACTCTTGTATTTATAGACTTAAATTTGAAAGACTATCCGTTGGAGAGATAGTTTCAAATTTGAGCTATTTTGGTGTACCAACGTTCTTCAAGATTTTTGGATGGTCAAATCTGTGAAAATGTGGCAGTCCAACGTTCTAAAGATCTTCTTCAGATTTTGGATGGTCAAATCTCAAGCATTAATGGTTGATGGCTCATTAAATGCCTGCTTAGAGTTAATGCAGCCGCCTTTGAGAACTGTGCCATCCTAGGTTGTTGGTTGTTTCTGAACTTGGTATTGGCAGGTCAGTCTTTGTGTCAGGTCCGTACATAGGTGGCAGCTTATCATTGGCCTGTCTTAATTGTTCCTCAGTCCAGTCCTAACAGTTGCATTGAAGTCCTCTGTCTTTTCATCAGGTGACTTGGAACATTCTCTTTGCTGCATTTAACACTTCATTTAAGTGTTGGTTGTTTCCTTCATAAATGCTGAAGGCATGCATCAAGTTACTTGTCTTCAGGGGATTTCTTTCATGCTGCTTGGACTTAGTCTTCTGGGGTGCACTTTTCAGATGGTGAGTGTATCTCCTAATCCTTCATCAGGCTAGTCTACGATACAGCAGGCTAGTCTAAGACACATCAGACTAGTTAAAGGAAAAGTAGCATGTTATTACAGAAACTTAAATTCTATGTTTTTATCATAGCCTCTTAACACTTTGGGCTAGATTTCTAAGTCTTTTAGAGATACATTAATACATCAGGGGTGTCTTTGGGATTCTATCAAAACATTTTATAAGTCACTTCCCAACAATTTCCCCCTTTTTGATAAGAACAAAGACTTATCCTTACTAGCTTATATCAGAAGACTTTTACTTAGCAAAATTTCATTTTTAGAAGTTCCCCCTGAAAAGGTACCTGCAGGTTAGTTAAGCAGTTTATAGTAAAGTGCATAGGCCTAGCAAATAATGAGATATTATCTTGGGCTCAGAAGATAAAAATTTCCATTAATGTCTGAACTTGATTGCACTTTACAAAACTTCTACTGTAATCAGAATACTATCCTGCCCCAAAATAAAAACAAAAAACATCAAATATTTCCATCTTCTACTTTCATCAGTGTACTTGGCCCTACAGGCCTCCAAAAGCTGGTTGTTGGTCCCGAAACGAGTATAATCAGTGTATGGGGGGAATACACTGATGTCAGATTTTTCTGAATACTCAGAAAAATGCTCTAACACGCTCAGTCAGGAAGATCCTGGTGATACTCAACAAAACTGATAGTGCGCAGGGGCAGCAGGGACAAGTTAGTAATGGAGTCAGATAGGCTAAGTGTGAATAAAGTGATCAGAAGCTCAGTAGAGATAACAAACCTACTGACTGCTCAGAAGCAAGTCAGTTGGACTACTATCTCAGTAGGCTAGAGTACGTGCGGCATGTGAGCCCTTAGAATCTACTCGTTTTAGTTTCTGAAAATGTTTTCTCTGAGTTTGCTCAGTAAATGGTGGTTAAGGCTGGTGCACAGTTTTACTGATCAGGATGAAGAATCAGTCCTGATAGTTTTCTAAACAATGCAGTATGCTCAGTTTAATATGATGACAGTTATGATCCTGAGCAAGAATGTAAATCAGCACACAAGGGTCTTTTTAACGTGGTCCGGAGATAACCAACTCCTACGTCCACGAGCTGATTTAACAGGAAGCTATCCTCAAATCCCTGAGGATAGGTACTTGGTTTTTACGTGCCAAGGGACACGAATAGCCAACTTCCTCTCTTAGGAACTGACCCCTGGGCGTTTCACAAGTCTAAGTCTTTCTAACCAACCAATCTCACACCCTGAGTGGTTTGGTATTCTTAGTTTCCAACTGAGGATAGCCCTAGCAATACAAAGTAATGCTAAAGATTAGAGCTATCAAAACTAAGCAAATACAGAGTGAATCCTACTACAACACTAGGGAAATTTAATTGCAGAGTGTTGTTCAAAGTATGCTTTGAGTGCTTGGATTCTTGAGAGTTTTCACTTGGAAATTTCCCGTTAGCCTTGAATGGGTGCAAGGCTCTCTGTATTTATAGGTAAGATTTGAAAAAGATCTGTTGGAGGAGATCTTTACAAATCTTTCCTATTTAGGGTAGTTGCAGGCTAGATGTACTGTTGACCTAATTACCATGCTTAATCTGACAATCTTTGTCCTGCCGCCTTCAACTCTGAGACGCATTAAATGCCGCATTAACTACTGCGCAGACTCCGTACATGCGTGTTGAAAGATCATTGGCTCTCTGTACAAACGGCTAGTTGACCACCTGACATTCATCCTTCCACGTACATTCAATACTCTGAGTCTCTTGTTAATAACTAAGCCTGAATGTTTGTCTTTATCGGAGTCTTACTGATATTCTCTTTGTCTCTTTGTCCTATAGCATAAATAACCTTTTTGCTTTGGACTTACATGGATCAGGTATACTGAACCAAGGCCTAAGTCAGGTCTTACGAGCATTCAGCTCGGCCTGATAGATTATTCAGCCCAGTATGTGTAACCTTTTTACTTTGGACTTACATGAGTCAGATAAACTAACCCAAGGCCTAAGTCAGGTCTTACGAGCATTCAGCTCGGCCTAATAGGTTACACTTACTCTTCACTGACTAAGTTCTGTCCTGAGCATGCTTAGTGTACTCAGTAGAAACTTCAGTCAATGGAACTCCGAATTGTCTTCAGGATGGATCTTCAAGCTTCGGTCTTCAGCTTCAGTTCAGGCAATCTTCATCAAGACTGACTCTGACCTTCTTCAGGATGAGTTGCACTTCAGACTTCAAATAATTGGGTCGAATCCAATATTCTTCAGTCTTCAACACGTTCCCCCTGAACTGAATCCCTAACCTGACTATCCTGAACTAGACAATCCTGAACAACTGTACTTAGGCAAATTCATCAGGGGTTTTGTGATCTAATCAAATACTCAGATTGTCCCAACACTTTCCCCCTTTTTGATGATGCCAAAACCCTTAAGCAAATTCCTACTCATCTAAACAATCAACTGACTTAGTCAATGAAATAAGCTCAGAACCTTCTGACAAACTAGGCACATAGTCCATAAGATGGAAACAAGGAATGGGTTGGTACAATTCTTGATAAGAGTGCAGTAAGATAGATCAAGAGTCAACAAGAAGTTGTACTCAGGAAAAATAAATAACTTCATTGATATTCAAAAAGGGTACATAATCCTGAAGCTATTACAATAAAGCTCCTGACCAACTAACTCCTGATTTATTCACTCTTCTTCTCCTTCCCAGCGGCTGGCCAAAATTCCGTACATGTCGAGCACCATTCTCAGGCAAAGATCCAGTTTGATTGGATCAGTTGCAACATTCGAAACTTGGGCAACTCTGACAACCTCGGCCTGAATGGCTGCCCTGTCCAGCTGATTTGAGTTCCCGATGAGGGGGGGGGAGTACCTGACCAATTCAGGAGGAGTGATCTCTATGCCTCGTGTGTCAGTATGTCTGATGATATTGATCCAGAGATTTGGATACTCCTCCGACATCCAGTAGTGGAAGGTGTCCGCCTTATCTTCATTCAGATCACCCCAGACTTCCACTACGTCGAACAGGTAGCTCCACCTATTCCGGACTGGAATCCAATGTTCCATCATTTCCACCGGAATGATCTCCTCAACCAGCATGGACTTCGGGGGTCCCTGACCCTGAACAGCCTTCAGCTTCCGCTGAGTCTTCTTCTTCGGAGCCTGAGCAGACTTGTATTTTTCCAACTTAGTGGATAAATACTCATTGGACTCCTTTAGCCTCTAAATATGACCGAGGCGCGTGATAATTTCTAACTTCGCCATCCTCTCCTTCTCGGTCATCTCAGGAACCCTCTTCTGAGTCGAACCAGGATACTGAGCTTCCTTCTATTCTTCCCAGATGGTAGCCAAAGGATCCTCTGAAGTCTGCTTCAGCTTTTTCTGAGCGGGCTGACTCTGACTCGCCTCAGCCACAGATACGGACCTCGTCCGTTTCTTCTCCTCTCCACTGGGACCAAGACTTGATTTTTTTTTGCAGCACTAACTGAATCAGTTTCTTCTTCCTTGCTATTCCTTCCCCCTTTTTGGCATCATCAGCATTCACTTTCGTGATGACCTCCTCAAGGGCTTGGGCAAGCAATTCGAATCCGTGAGACATATCATGCTGAGTCTCTTCGTAATCTTGCATACGGTCTGTCAGAAAATTAACCTCAGTACCGTAGATCTTCAGTCGGTCCTTGGCCTCAGTGGAAATAGCCTTAGTGATGTCAGTCTACATTGGGGCACAGGTTTCAGCAACAGTTGATTGAATCTTGGTGGTCAGTTCAGCTAACAACTCCGCCTTGATTTCTCCCTTCATCTGAGCAAATTTTTCTTCCACCTTTTGACTCAGCAAAGTATTAAACTTTGCATCCTGCTCAGATAGGGCATCAGCTGTCATTTTGTTGCAGGCTTTAAGTGTCTCTGATGTTTGCGCTGCAATTGTTGTGACCTCTGTGCCAACAAAGACTCCAAGACTGGCCATCGCTTCCGCCCATTCTGCATCCAAGTGAACCTGATCCTGATTCAGCAATGTCATCCTTTTGCTGATGAGGTCAGTAGAGTCACTGAACCTCCTTGTTTTTCCTTCAACGACGATCACCCGCCTGTGAAGATTGGCAAGTGCTCGTGAAGAGTTTTGCACATATAAGGATTGCTGAGTGATCCAACCATCGTTCGCTCGGACCAGACCTAATGGAACCTCTCCAGAAGCCTTAGCAGTCCCGGGTCCAGGGAGTGCTTCATCGGCCGGTGCACTGACCCCTGCAGTGCCACCTTGCTGACCATCCGTAGCAATCATTATCACTTCCTTCCCTTTCTCTCCTTCCTCCATCTGAACTTCTGGAACTTTCACCAGTTCCATCCCAACACCTTCAGCCTTCTCCGGCTCAGCAACAACAGCCTTAGGATAGATTTTCCTGACAGTTGCAACAAAATCATCTACCCTAAGAAGCGGAGTGATAGATCTGACCTAAAAGCGTCAAACAACGCAGCCTCCTCTTTAGCAAGTTGTTCCCATCCCTTTTTCTCCACGACAGTGGCAAATTCCAGATAGGTTGCCCTTCTGGTCATCGCATACGTTCGGAGCTGAACTGCTTCCTCTTGCTGAGCTTTGATCAGATCCAGAGATGCTGTGAGGTAACATTTTGAAACATGGTGGTTTTGGAAGGCGCCATAAAAATCTGAAAGATTAGATAGAGAGAGAAATATAGTATAGGATGCAAGAATCTCAGAATGTGAAAACTTTCCTCAGGGTGAGATCAACACCTATTTATACTAAAAAGTTCAGTTATGTTGGACGGTTCAGAATAAAGGACCTTTAATATTTAACGGTTGAGATTAAATCCTAAAGCTGCATGCACGTGGATTGGGTAGTTTCAGATTTCAAAGGTCATAATTTAAAAACTTTATGGAAAACAGTTACCGCCTCCTTCGCATTTAATGCGCGTCAGATGATGTCCGTATTTAATTTAAATTATTGCATTAAATAATAACCGAAAATAAATGAATGGCTGAGATTGTACGATAAAAAGATATAATTTGACAACTCGGCAGACAATATCAAAGATGATGTAAGCAAGATATGATGACTAAAATAATTCAGGAAACATACCAGTCAGTCAGATTTTGATATCTGACTGATACCACATTTGACCTAACAAGGTGACAAGCCCTGAACTCAGTGTCCTGAACTTTAGTCAATCTATACTGACCATCTTTTTACTGATTGTTCCCCCTTCAACCATTCACCTTCTGTCTACTGACCTTCCAAACTGATCCTTAGTTAGTTGCCCCCCTGACCTTATTCATAAGCCTAGGTCAAGTAGTCCTAACTCTACTGACAACTCAACAAACCTGGTTTCAGGCAAAGCCTTAGTCAGGATGTCAGCTCTCTGCTTGTCAGTAGGGACCCTTTCCATCCTTATATCCTTCTTCTCAACATGAACTCTGATAAAGTGATGCCTGATGTCTACATGCTTACACCTTGTGTGTAAGACTGTGTTTTGGGATATGGCAATGGCACTATTATTGTCACAATAAATTGGGACTTCAGTGGCCTCTATTTGGTAGTCTCTCAGTTGTTGCTTCAACCAAAGGATCTGGGAGCAACAACTGCCTGCCGCCATATACTCAGCCTCAGTAGTAGATGTTGCAACACTGGTTTGCTTCTTAGAAAACCAAGAGATCAGTTTACTCCCTAGAAACAGACATGTGCCTGTAGTTGATTTCATATCAAGCATACAGCCTCCATAATCAGCATCAGAATACCAAAGTCCAAAGTTGACTGTACCCTTCAGGTATTTCAGTATCTTTTTTGCACTCTCTAGATGATTGCACAAACTCCGACTGCATAGGTGATGTCAGGACGACTTACAGTCAGATACAATAAGGATCAATCAGTGCCCTATATTCAGTCTGATTCACTGAGGTCCCCTCCTTGTTAGGATCCAGCTTCTCATTTGTGTTCATGGGAATACGTGAGACTTTGCTGGTCTGAACTCCAAACTTCTGAATCAAGTCCCTCGCATACTTGGACTGATTTATGAAGATTCCGGAGTCAGATTGCCTGACCTGAAGACCTAAGAGGAAGTTCATTTCACCCATCATTGACATCTCAAACTTCCCAGTCATCAGCTTGGAGAATTTCTCACAAAGCTTCAGATTAGGAGATCCAAATATTATGTCATCCACATAAATCTGAACCAAGAGAATGTCCTCCCCTTCGGATATCCTGAAGAGGGTCATGTCCACTGTTCCTTTCACGAACCCGTGGTCTATCAGGAACTGGGAGAGTGTATCATACCAAGCCCTGGGGGCTTGCTTCAGGCCATAAAGAGCTTTCTTCAGGTGATATACCTTGTCACCAACTTCGAACCCTGGAGGTTGCTCAACATAAACCTCCTCGTTCAGTACACCATTCAAAAAAGCACTCTTCACGTCCATCTGATACACTTTGAACTTCTTGAATGTTGCATATACCAAAAATAGCTTGATTGCCTCTAATCTTGCGACGGGAGCAAAGGTCTCATCATAGTCGATTCCTTCGGCCTGAGAATAACCCTTTGCCACTAGTCTGACCTTATTTCTGACGATAACATTCTTCTCATCCCTCTTGTTCTTGAAGACCCACTTGGTGCTAATTACATGTTGACGCCTAGGTCTCTCAACTAACTCCCAAACCTGATTTCGCTCAAACTGATTGAGCTCATCCTGCATGGCTAGGATCCAGTTGGGGTCAGCGAGAGCTTCTTCTATGCTCTTTGGTTCCTAATCACTCAGGAAGCAGCAAAACATAGCACTCTCACCAAAGGACAACCTTGTCCTGACCCCCTCATTGACATCACCAATGATGTCAGCCAATGAGTGATCATCTAGCCACCGCCTCCTGCTGACGGCTGCACTGGGAGCTGCTGACATTCCCTCGCCTGAACCTGAAATGTTAGTTTCAACAATAATAGGCAGAGAAGCGGAACGAGCAAGAACAGGGGATACTGAGCCATTTCCTGAGGGTTGGCCAATATCAGGGACATTAGTTCCCCCTACAGAGTTGGACTCAGTAACTGTCTCAGGTGCAGAAGCATCATCACCGATAGTACGTACCTCAGGTTGAGTCTGTGCCTCCGTCTGAGACTCAACATTCTCCGAGGCTGGGGCTTGCTGAGGTTTGGCCTGAGGTCCATCCTGATCGTCATCATCATCCCATCCCTTGGGAGCATCCACGAATTTGACCTTGAACTCAGGATATTTTAGGCTCAGTCTTGTCACTCTCTTGGTAACCCCCTCAGTGTCAGGACTTGGAACCTATTTTCTATTCAATGATGCAGTCTCATCAAACACAACATGAGGTGTTTCCTCCACACAAAGGGTCCGACAGTTATACACCATTTTTCAGGATGAAACACTTACACCCAAAAATATGGAAATAGGAGATGCGAGGCTTCCTTTTGTTCCAAGTTTCATACGGGGTCTGAGCATGTTGTTTGTTCAGCATAGATCGGTTCTGAGTGTAGCAAGCAGTGTTGATTGCTTCAGCCCAGTACTTTTTGGGCAGTCCTGGCTCAGTCAACATGGCACTATCACCTCCTCTGTAGGTTCAGCAGACCTCTTGCCCTTATCAAGGATCCTTCTGGGATTCTCAAAGGACCTTACAAACACTCTCTCATTCCTGCTGGTGGATGCAGTGATGAGGGGGCCTTCTAAGGATGTGCATGAAAAGAATCCTATCCCATGTCTGCTGTCTGAGCTAATTTGTAAACTCAAGATTTTCTCTATAGCAAGAGAAGGTTTATTTAGAGATTCTAGCTTTCTCAGCAGATGATCCTCAGATTCCTTCAGCAAACTTACATTGTTGATAAGGGTTTTGATTTGGATGGCTAGCTCATTATTTTCACTAGCTAGCCTGATCTGATCATTGGTCAGTCTCCTGATCAGTTCATCCTTTGCACTGACCTAACTTTTGAGTGTTTCTACTTCATTTGTCAGGGCAATGGTTTGGGATGCTGAGGCAAGGTCTGCCTCAATCTCAGATTCAGCTAGCTTGGTATTTTCATTTGCTAGCATCTTGTTTTCTTCCTCAAGGATGAGGTATGCCTCTTACAGCCTGGAGAAGTCAACCATCAATTGTTCCAAAGAACTGAAGGTTGAGTGTACTATTAATTGACAAAGTTGAGATTGTACCTCAGGTTCATCATTGGCCATGAGGCATAGATCATCACCACTGCTATCAGTGAATATCTCCTCAGATGACCTTGCAGCCTCCTCATCTTCTGCCACCATTGCTCTTCTTTCCAGTCTCCTGTCCCTCTTGGCTTGTCTTTCCTTCCTTTCCTTGGAACTCAGCTGAGGGCAGTCATACTTGAAGTGCCCTGTCTTGTTGCACTGAAAGCATCTCTTGTCATCATCTTCAGCTTCTTCCTTGTCCTTTCTTCTGGATTCTGATTTTGAGGTAGATTCCTCACTTTTGTTATTTCTTTTGTAATCCTTCTCAGGTTCCTTTTCATTCCTGGGAGTGAACCTGGACTTCTTTTCCTTACTATCCTGATAGTATCTCTTGTACTTGCCAAACCTTGAGTTCAGCTTTTCAAACCTTCTTGCTAGAAGGCTCATTTCTTCTTTCAGCTCAGCCTTGCTTTCGGATCTACAGGGTTTGTTAGCCTTCTTGATCTTAGCTGGTTCAGTTTCAGAACTGTTTTCCTTGAAGGCTACTCATTTTTCAGTTGAGGAAGGCTCTTCTGTAGCTCTTTTCATAGGCCTTGAGTTCTGAGAACACTTGCTGCATAGACTTGTTAGATAGTTCCTTAGTGTTCTGCATCATCACAGAGTAAACATCCCATCTAGGTGAGAGTCCCCTGAGGATTTTGAGAGCAACCTCCCTCTTGGTGTACACCTTTCCAAGGGAGTTTATCTCATTCATGATGTCAGTGAACCTGCCATCAAGCTGATCAATGGTCTCATTTGATTCCATTTAGAACTGTTCATACTTTTGAAAAGCCACTAACAATTTGTTTTCTTTTATTTTGTCAGTTCCCTCACACAGGAGAGCCAGGGTGTCCCATATCTCTTTTGTAGTTGTACAATGGACAACCCTTCCCATGACAGAGTCAGAGATGGTTGTGTACAATATATTCATGGCAATAAAATTGAGATTGTGTCTCTTCCTCTCATCAGTAGTGAAGTCATCTTCATCCTTAGGCCACTCTTCTCTAGGTTCATTAATTTGAGCTAGTGTGATCCTAGGATTAGCAGTCATAAAGACAAAGGACCTCTTGTGATAATGCTGAGCATTTCATCATGCACACAGGCTAGGTGAGCCCTCATCCTTATCTTCCAGAAATCATATCCTTCTACTGAGAACTGGGGTAGCTTGTGATGTGCAAGATGATTGAGAGGATTGGTTCCCATGTTGGAGTCTGAGCTTCCAACTACATTGGCATGAGCTGCTCCTGTGGCAGTGTTCCCTGTGTTGATTGATCCTTCTGCTTGTGTAGACATATTTATCAAGAAAGCTTCAAGAAAGGTTAGTCAGATCAGTTCAAATGACCACTTAATGATATATCAAGGCAGTGTTCTATGAAGTCAGAAAGTGTTCGAAGAAATTCATGAAGAAATATGTGGAGGCCACGCCGGGGGGCAAGCCTTAGCCTACAAACTATTTGGCAAGGATACTATTGGCCAACACTACGAAAGGATGCCATCAGATATGCTAAAAGATGTTTGAAGCGCCAACAATTTGCCCCGAGCATCCATACCCCAGCGCAAGAGTTAAAATTAGTATATAGTCCATGGTCATTTACTAAATGGGGTATCGACTTGATCGGCCCATTCCCTCCTGGAAAAGGTGGAGTAAAATTCACAGTGGTGGCCGTGGACTATTACACTAAGTGGGCCGAAGCAGAAGCTTTAACAACGATAACCCAAAAAAAATGATAAGTTTCATTTGGAAGAACTTAATATGCAGATTTGGGTTGCCACAGTCAATCGTTACAGAGAATGGAAGGCAGTTCGATGGAAGTAAGTTGAGCGACTTATGTGCTTCATGGAATATCAAGAAGCATTATTCCACTCCATACCATCCTCAGTCGAATGGACAGGTCGAAGCCGTGAAAAAAATCTTGAAACACATCCTGAAGATCTTATTGGAAGAAAGAAAGGGCAGTTGGGCTGATTAGCTATCGGAAGTGCTATGGACTTATAGGACGTCTTATAGGACGAGTACTGGAGAAACACCATTCACCATGGCCTTCGGAGTTGAAGCAGTTATCCCGATAAAGGTTCAGCATCGAACATGGAGGATAATCAAATATGATGAGGAAACAAATAAGGATGACATGACAGTAGAAAAAGACTTGATTGAAGAGACGCGAACTTTGGCAGAGCTAAGAAATGCTGTCTATAAATGACGAGCAGAAAAATATTACAACTCGCAAGTCAAGGATAGAAAGTTCAAAGTTAGTGATTTGGTCATGAGAAGGATACTGGCAGTCCCTTCAGGAGTATTTGGTTCGAGATGGGAAGTGATCGGGTCAAAAAATACCTGACTCAACAATTAAATCAAATAAAGGAGGTATCATAGAAATATTACCTCTTCTCCACTATTCAGCAACAAACTGGTTCTCTGCTCCGTGGATACCGATGATCTCTTCACTGCTTCACTCCTTCCTTCGATGATCTGCACAAAGTCAGGCCGGAAGGGATTCCGGCATCGACCCTCCGACGATCAAGTCAGCCCCCGAGATAAATTATTGAATGTGTGAAAGGTGTTGTATGAAAAAGTATATGAAATGTGTCTTGAAAACCAAGAAAGTGTGAAAAGAACTATTTATACCCTCTCACTCAATAGGAGGGTATTTTGGTCTTTGCCTCTGTTTTGGGACCACTGCTAACAGTCGGTTAGTGGTAGTGGAGCAATTCATAAGGAAGTTGCATATAGTACAACATGTGGCATCTTCTTATTGGTGATGAGTACAAGAATATTCCCTCATGCGGATTCAGTTGGTTGCCTACACCTATATCCTAGGTTCCAATGATAGCGACAGGGTTTCTTTTCTTCCCTTCCATCTCAACTTCGAGTATCGAGTAAGTCAACCTGCCAGAGGTTAGATGTGAGAAGTAAGAGAGGAATTTCTCCCTTTCACAAGACAACTCTTCATTATCGGCGGAATCCTCTTGCCTCTGGCAGAGGAATGAGTTCAAAAGGCAGATCTTACGTCCATTCTTTACCTCGAGATTATTTCATTCCCAGTCCATATACCGAGGGTTCATAACCTTGAGAACCCAGTGTTAATACATCAGGTTTACTCCTCAAAAAGGGATTCTTTCTTCATCCAGTGACCTCTGGGATCTGGCACATTTGCTCCCTATCAACTGTGAGGTATCTTAACGAGTAAGTCTCTTATACAACTTATTCTCATTTATCGAAGGATTCACAGGTCATATGTTATTAGACCTGTTAATCGAGATTGAACATGAGGGTCTCTTGGCTGTCATTTCTGGGATGTGGACTACTTGGTCAGTGTCAAAGTTCATATCGGAGCTCTAGGTAGGTGCGAATGATAATCGCCTTCAGTTTAACTCAATCCTTTCTCGTATGTGTATCTGCTTGTGATCTGTTTCCATGAGGCTTCCCTTCATAGAAGCTTTATTCGATTCCGACTCAGAGATAAGAGGAATCTGATCAGAGATGAAAGGTAGATTATCTTATGTCAGAGGTCTGGGGCTAGATGCCAATTAGCCCCTATCGTCTGTGTGGGAGGATAGATATTCTCTTTATCAGTGTGAGATAGAGACTAGATGTCAGAAGTGACATCCAGGATACTTCTTCTTCTTATCATCAAATTACTGCAATCGGTAGGGTGAAAACTTCCTCTGGTTTCTCATAGGTTATTAGGCCAGAAGTCAGAGCTGTTCTTGTATACTTCATCGAGGACAACCTCCCTTGTAGGCTCTCACTTATAAGTCATATATTTCATTGGCTAGGTCACAGATCGCAGATTGCCTTGTCCTTTTGGTAATTTCCAAGGAGACAACTTCTCTATTGTGACTTCTGGGGTATGGCGCATTCACCCCCTATCATCTACTCCCCCCTATTCCAGGTAAAATTTCTTTTGAATTTTACTTGGAATATGTCAGTGCGTTGATACTTATGCATGTTTCTGTGCTCTGTACTCTGCCCATGCATTGTGTACTCTACATGGGTGATTTACATTCTCATACTTCTTTCATGCTTAGCTCGCATCTAAGAGCCCTTCCTCTCTTTTATTTTTCAGAAATTTGTTCTCTTCTCTGAACCCACAGGGGTTAATGACCACTGACTTCGGCATCAATTCTTATTTCAAAACTTAGCAAAACTACATACCACCTGGCATTGTACCGTGGGTGTTAAGTACTGCCCTGATTCATTTAGGGTCAGTCAATAAAATCATGCTACTCAATAGTAGTATGTGACATATCACCTTCGATCTCTCGCTCAGAGTTGAGAGGAAAAAGGATTTTCTTTAACATGTGGATTATTATGACATGTCTTCATGTTCAAAGGTATACTTTGGATAAGGTGAGCTTCTTCTGTTGAGTTCTTGAGGTGAATTTTTCCGTCCCCTCAAAACTCATGTAATCATGCTTCTCATCTTGAGAATTATATATTCTGCATATGTTCTCGAACTTGTTCTCTGGTTTCTGGCTATATTATGCACCCGGCTTAAGCTGAGGCTTCTGTGACTGTTCACGCTCTAATATGTGATAATACTTCATGTAATGTAAATGTGGTCCATGCTTAATTCTTATTAAGGCTTACATGGTGCAGGTCTAAAAGTTATACATCTTCTATGCTTTCAAATACATTCCCTCGTATCTTCTATCTCGAGTGGCATATTATCGAGTCATCCGCCCTCTTGATTTCATCACTTCTAACCTCTAAAAATCTCGAAAAGCAATGATCATTCATTTCTCGATGCTAAGGTTCTATCAACATATTTAGTTGTAAAGATTACTTGTCATACCTCTGGTATCTTTCTCTATCTTCTGGAGAGCTCAGAAGTCGTAGGCTGTCAATGGATAAAAGTATTAGTTCATGCAATTCTGATAGAAGCCTTTCTAAGTGCCCCTATACTTATCTTTAAGTCCTCCAGAGCTGATGAGAAAAGCTCAGAGGGGGTTTTCATTATGTTTCAAAAGCGCTTGACAATGCTTAGGCAACATGATTGCATACCTTAGCTGAAAAAATTTCATCATGTACAGTCTTTTCCAATAGGGTTTTAGCTTCCCAGTTGGCTTTAACACCTTGACTCTGCACAATTCAAATTTCATGTCTTGGAACTTCAAATCCCGACTCCTTTGCTACAAGTTATTCTTACTTATTCTTTCATATTTCTCAGTTCTAACACGTGACATCTGGGCTCTGAGATTTGCTCTTGAGTTTGAGAATCATGATACATAATACATCTAAGTTTTGAGGAGCTTAGGGGGTAATAGACATCTTTTACCCACTGAGCTGCAAGCCTACAGATACAACGACTTCAAGAGGCTATGAGCCCTATGTCTTATATCCACCTCTATCCTCTGGAGAATATATATATCATCATAAGGACTGTCTCATTTTTTACTAAGGGGTAAGAAGTCAAAGGTGACATCATGAGTGTTTCTTGCATTCGTGCTATTTCATCGCCACAGATGGTGAGATTTAAATTTCCTCCGACCTCTGAAGATTCATGAGGCCAAAGGGGATTTCATTCTATGAGTGTAAATGGCATTTCCTTTCTAGATGATTCATTAAGTGGGACCCTTTAGGGGCTCATTCTCTCTTGTTGGAGGATTCATAGCTCACAAGCTGCTTGGTTGGTCAACCAATGTTCTGGGCAAGGAGCTCTCAGTTGTTACCTTTAACATGTGGGCTATTTGGTTCATATCACCTACTCCCATTCTCGCATGTTGAGACTTCTACTTTTTTGGCTACCCTAGGAGCAACTCCAACCTCTCCTTCATGTACTCATCCTTTTGGGCCCGATGTGGGCGATGATCAAGATATCTATTCATAACTGGTTTCTTTCTTTTTTACCTTTCAAGGACAATATCTTTATTTTGGGACCTGCGTGTCCCATGGTCTCTGCTTCTGATGTTTCTCAAGTTTTTGCTTCTGATATTCCTCCAGCTTCTGCTTCTGGTATTCCTCCAGCTTCTGCTCTTGATACTGCTTCTGATGTTCCTCCCTCTGGGACCGGTGTGGGCGATGGTGAAGAAATTTGATTTCAGTTTTAATGACTTGTCATTTTTCTATTTTTTGCAAATAATGTTCCTGACTATAGGCCTATGTGCCTTTTGATGTTTTCTGGAGCGTGTGTGCTCCTTTCTTCTTTCTGACGAATATTATCTTGTTTTGTTACCTTTTGCTCTATGTGACTTGCAATGCATCTATTTTCTTATTTTTCCTCTTTTTCGTTATTTATATTCATATATGTTTGCTCCTCCCCTCTTGAAAATTTTCTATCATAATCTTATTTAGATAAAATTCTTTCGTTCAACTTCTCAAAGGTCAGGGAGCGAAAAACTTGCGCTCCTCCCCCATGGAAAATATTCTATCTTATTCTCATTTAGATAAAATTCTTTCGTTCAACTTCTCAGAGGTCAGGGAGCAAAACACACTTGCTCTCCACCCCTCTGGAAAATTTTCTATCTTAATCTCATTTAGATAAAATTCTTTCGTTCAACTTCTCAGAG
>JAPKLY010001172.1:49422-60602 GCA_026898435.1 Prunella vulgaris
GTGCTCTTTCCCCTTTCAAAAATATTTATCTGCTCTAAAGATAAATTTTTCAATTCTAATTTTCAGAAGTCGGAGGTCAGAGAGCAAAAGCGTGTGCTCTTTCCCCTTTCAAAAATATTTATCTGTTCTGAAGATAAATTTTTCAATTCTAATTTTTGCAAGTCGGAGGTCAGAGAGCAAAAGCGTGTGCTCTTCCCCCTTTCAAAAATATTTATCTGCTCTGAAGATAAATTTTTCAATTCTGAATTCTCATATATTCATTACTGCTGATAGAGAACTCATCAACTTCTAGACTTCTTACCTCTCTTTCCTGAGGTGTGAGTCCATAGTGCAATGTTAATATAATAGACTCTGTCTCTTCTTCCTCTGAATAACTTGTCACAATCAACCGAGTGAGTATTATGAGTACCAACTGTGGTAGCTGCTTTACCCCCTGGCGGCTGCTCCGCCGGCAACTGCTTTGCCATTTCTGGTTTCTGCATTGTTTTCTCTAAGGACGTCTCCCAAGAGAAAGAACAGTGCAGTCGGGCACGCTCTGGGCCCTAGGTTCAGGTCCACTTTGGGTCTGGGTCAGGGGCTCGATCGGCACCGCAGTCCCGGACACACCCATGGCCATGTTTTCTTTCCTCCCCCTGCTAGGGGAGTCGCTGTATTCAAAGTCAGAGCTTTCTGCTTACCACTAACTTCTGCTATCTGACTTGCCAAAGCCTGCTACTAAGACGGGATCATTCTAGGTGGTGACCACTAGAGCGTTAACACTCGTTGGGGTGTTCACAATTGAGTCAAAGTTCGTACACAAATTGCGAGGGTTGGGATTAGTCATCTCTGAAATTCTTTATCATATTAGTTACATATTTCTTCACAGGTAACAGTTATGCAAAGTAGTAACATACTCATCTCTGACCTCTCGATGAAGATCATATTCCAACATTCATAAGGAAAATATATATTCAGCAGCTAATCAAGCAGTAAACACTTTCATGTATTCCAATGACTTTAAATACACATAACAATAAAAAATGTAGGCATAAGACATCCTAACCGTAGAAAGCATTCAAGGATCATCTTGCCTTTAATAGGATAATTTCATAAGGATAAACATTTTTCATAAATAGCCTTGTTGCTTATTTCCAAAACATATCTAAGGCATTTAAACCGGTTATTCTCATCATGCGTCAATCAGGGGATAAAAACCTATCTATTCTCTCACCTCACTCATGAAGTATAGTGAGTATTTCTTCTAATCATGCGATCCGGTTAGATATACAGAGAATCACAAATAAAATAGCTAACACAACTTATTGCCATCATTTTCATGTTTATAATTCACATCTAGGCATATAAACATCAAATTTATTTCATTTTTGTTAAAAGAGCAAGGTTGTTATCGATATTCTTCATCATAAATGGATTTAATAAAGGGAAACTCACGCCTTAACTCAAATTTCCCACAGACGGCGCCAGTTGATCGGGTCAAAAAATAGCCGACTCAACAATTAAATCAAATAAAGGAGGTATCATAGAAATATTACCTCTTCTCTACTATTCAGAAACAAACTGGTTCTCTGCTCCCTGGATACCGATGGATCTCTTCACAGCTGCACTCCTTCCTTCGATGATCTGCACAAAGTCAGGCCGAAAGGGATTCCGTCGTTGACCCTCCGACGATCAAGTCAGCCCCCGAGATAAATTATTGAATGTGTGAAAGGTGTTGTATGAAAATGTATATGAAATGTGTCTTGAAAAACCAAGAAAGTGTGAAAAGAACTATTTATACCCTCTCACTCAATAGGAGGGTATTTTGGTCTTTGCCTCTGTTTTGGGACCACTACTAACAGTCGGATATTGGTAGTGGAGTAATTCATAATGAAGTTGCAGATAGTACAACACATGGCATCTTCTTATTGGTGATGAGTACAAGAATATTCCCTCATGTTGATTCAGTTGGTTGCCTACACATATATCCTAGGTTCCAATGATAGCGACAAGGTTTCTTTTCTTCCCTGCCATCTCAACTTCGAGTATCGAGTAAGTCAACCTCCCAGAGGTTAGATGTGAGAAGTAAGAGAGGAATTTCTCCCCTTCACAAGATAACTCTTCATTGTCGATGGAATCCTCTGGCCTCTGGCAGAGGAATGAGTTCAGAAGGCAGAGCTTACGTCCATTCTTTACCTCGAGATTATTTCATTCCCAGTCCATATACCTAGGGTTCTTAACCTTGAGAACCCAGTGTTAATACATCAGGTTTACTCCTCAAAGAGGGATTCTTTCTTCATCCAGTGACCTCTAGGATCTGGCACATTTGCTCCCTATCAACTGTGAGGTATCTTAACGAGTAAGTCTCTTATACAACTCATTCTCATTTATCGAAGGATTCACAGGTCATATGTTATTAGACCCGTTAATCGAGATTGAACATGAGGGGCTCTTGGCTGTCATTTCTGGGATGTGGACTATTTGGTCCGTGTCAAAGTTCATATCGGAGCTCTCGGTAGGTGCGAATGATAATCGCCTTCAGTTTAACTCGATCCCTTCTCGTATATGTATCTGCTTGTGATCTATTTCCATGAGGCTTCCCTTCAGAGAATCTTTATTCAATTCCGACTCAGAGATGAGAGGAATCTGATCAGAGATGAGAGGTAGATTATCTTATGTCAGAGGTCTGGGGCTGGATGCCAATTAGCCCCTATCGTCTGTGTGGGAGGGCAGATATTCCCTTTAGCAGTGTGAGACAGAGACTAGATGTCTGAAGTGACATATGGGATACTTCTTATTCTTATCATCGAATTACTGCAATCGCTAGGGTGAAAACTTCATCTGGTTTCTCATAGGTTATTAGGCCAGAGGTCAGAGCTGTTCTTGTATACTTCATCGAGGACAACCTCCCTTGTAGGCTCTCACTTGTAAGTCATACGTTTCATTGGCTAGGTAACAGATCGCAGATTGCCTTGTCCTTTTAGTAATTTCCAAGGAGACAACTTCTCTATTGTGACTTCTGGGGTATGGCGCATTCACCCCCTATCAGGAAGGTCCCTTCAAGATGACAAAGAGTTGGCCAAATGGGACGTATGACTTGGAAGATATGCAAGCCAACCCCTCGTCATACACTTGGAATGCCGCACACCTCAAGAAGTTCTACCAGTAAAGAGTTGTAAAAATTTCTTTAAAAACCTTGCTTGCCCAACATGTATAGGGGCAAGCAGGTTTAGTTCAAAAATAGTCAAAGAGTTGTACAAGGTCGTATTATATTAATGAAGAAGATGTTTCCTTTCAAAAAAGGGTTTGTATGATCGTCTCATGTTTAACAAGTTAATGTTTCAAAGAATGTCTCAAGTTATAAGCTCGAAAGACTTATGGGTCAAAAATATTCTAAGGCAAGGTAATGAGACTAACCCTATGGATGCACCAGAAAAAGGGAGTCCTTACCAATCAATAAGCCTACATCGAAAAGATGGAAAATAAAAGGTGTAAATTCGCGATTCCGCAAAAGGAAAAGTAAGACGAATCAATTAAAACACCGTACACAAAAAATGAGCAATAATAATGCAAGACATATAACATTAATAGAAGTAAAGTATAAGCAAACTCTGTGGAAAGGAAACTACATGTCCATTAATAATAAAAGAAGTTCAAGTACATGTGGGGCGCCTTCGAGGGCGAAGAAGCAAAAAGTTAGAAAACAAAAACAAAAAGACAAGAAAGAACACCCTACTATCCGCCAACCTGGTCGTCGGCCTGCTCGCCAGGTTGGGAGCCCACTTGCTCGACCACATGACCAACCTGCTCGATGACCTGCTCGCCAGCCTGCCCGCCAGCACCTGAAGGAGAAAGACCAGGGAGAACCTCGAAGGGAGATAGACCCTCAGTGTCTATCATGGCATCATCCTGAGCGTCAATCTGTAGAGGTGGATACTTTCCACGGACGATTCTAACACCCGGAGGCACAGTACTCAAGTCGATGCCTATATCCTCGAGATCTCCAATGTCCACAACTAAGTCATCCTTAGGTGGACGATCGGTGAGAAACTCGATGAACTCCTTCTTCAAGACCTCCCAAGGGTCCACATTCTCACTAACAGCATGGTGATAGGCGTGAAGGTTCTCAGCGAAGGCGTAAACGAAGCCGAAGTAAAAAGACTCGGCTTGAATGTCTGCGACAGCAGCAGTGTAGCAGTCAGCATGCTCGGCCTTGTGCTCGGCCACCTGAGTCCGAGTGGCTTGGAGTTCTTTCTCTAGCTGCATAACCCTTTCACGAGCCACTCGGCCCTCCTCCAACTGAGCCCGTATACTTGCCAACTCAGCACGAAGACCATCGGCTTCAGCCTTAGCCCTCTCGGCACTTGCAATTGTCGATTGCTTGGCATCCAACGAGGCTTTGGCCTTAGCCTCAAGAGTCGCAAACTTCTTCTTCGCTTCCTCACTTTCTTTCCTCAGGGTCTCATTCAACACGGAGTAGGACTTCTCCAGTGTTAGGACCTGCTCGATAGCACGTTGAGCAGTCATGAGAGCGCCACTCGAATGGTGCATAACTGTACGGATGTTATCCGTTACTGACTGATTCTGCATGATGGCACCTTGAGGTTGTGTCTAGTGATGGGTGGCAGACTCAACGGCCCTCCGAACGGGACCCTGGAGTTCATTTAGAGACTTGGGAGGTCGAGCGAGTGCAAACTGGTGCACAGCCTCGCTCCGATGAAGATAGCGAGAGGGATCGTATCTACAGAAGATCACACACGAAACACTGAAGAAATTTTTCAAATTTTTTTATAAGTGTTAAAGTGTTGAAGCCTAGAAGTCTTACCCTGCCGCCCGGTCTTAATCCCAGCCGAGGTAGGAAATGTCTGTCAACTGCCCCATGGATCGGATCAGCGCGGGTACCGTGGAGGTGCCTGCAGAAACAAGGATTGTGGGCTCTGAAACCTCAACCCGACCTGAGCCCCCGGAACCAGAAGCCCTTGTTGTCCTCGCTCTCTTAGCAGCCTCACCCTCACGTTCAATACGTGAGCCATCGCCCCATTATAAACGATAGCCGCCACTGGGAGAGCCGTTGGGGGCTTGTCGATCGTCAGCTCGTGGAGCCCGAGGAGGGGCAGTCCGGGTGCTCGCCCCGGTGCTCGCTCTGTTCTTCACCTGGGAAGCTTTCTGGGCTGCCAAAACTACAGAGAGGGGATCTCTCTTAGTTCTTGCCATCCTAACCCCTTGGTTCAAGGCCTGACAGGATGGAGGAATGGCAATAGTAACCTCTGCGGCTGCAAACACCAGAAAACAAGAAAAGAGTTAGACAATCTCATCAAAGTAAAGATAAGTTTCAAAGAACAAATATCCAAACATGTGCGATGAGCAACTTGGGCTCGTAAGTAGTGAGGAGTTGTGATCAACCGTGAGGCAAGAAGGCAGTTGGGCTTGTTCAGGTACTCGAACGTCCTATCTCTCTTGTTCTGACGACAGACGAGGATGCAGGTGAACTTAAACTCCTCAGATAGACTCATCTTCTTCCAACGCTGAGGGGTCAAGCCTGCAACAAAAAGACAAGACGTTAGATGCAATATCAAAAATGACAGCCATATGCAAACGAGTCCTATGCTGCAACTCGCCAAACTCTGTGGGAGACAAGATGCGTCCGCCAAGTCCTTCATTATTATTCAGAGGCCGCCAATCTCCGCCGATGAACAAGAACTGCTCCTTCCAGTCTTTCACCTTGTTGGGCAGTCCCTTGAGGATCCTCATATCACTCCTCGCCTTAAGGTAATAATAACCTTGACCTTCCTCGGACACTTGCTGAGGCAGAGGGAGTAGTTCACCTTGTTCGGAGTCAAGTGGTCCTTATACTTCTCCAAGGCAAACACCGTGAAGAGAGATAGCAGGTATGTCCAGGCATTGGGTGTAAGCTGTGTAATAGTTAAACCCGTAGTTTCCAGGAAATGTCCAATGAGTGGATGTAGAGGCAATGTCACTCTCGCGGCTAGTGTGTGCATGTTAGTCGCTGTTAAGCCCTCTGGAGGACAATCGGCCCTCTCATTCTTCCGAGGAGCGTACATCTTTACGTCACAAGGAATGTGGAATTCCCTCCTGATATTGTCAAGGTCGTCTTCGTCGATGATGCTCTCCACGGTGCTTGCCTTGAAGTTGGTCGAAGCATCACAGTCCCGGTATTATCGAGGCGGAACAGGGAAGTCACCAGCATATCTTTCATAGTATGCCCTCTAGTCGAACTCGTGCTCAACACCCTCGGGGATAGATCTCTCCACCATGTGAGGTTGCGGAAAGCCTACGGACTCCAACCAATCGGTGATGGAGTCTTCATCGTCATCACTACTGGAGAGCACCTCGACAGGCTCTTGATCACTACCTGGTCGCAGGACTGCTCGACCTGTTGCTCACCCAGCTGCTCGGCCCCCTCCTCTAATGGGCGATCAATTTCCATAATCTCAGGATCAGAACCCGCCAAATACACTGACGAGAGATCGGCAATCGGACCACCCTTCTCCACCGGTCATTTACCCAGATTCCGGTTAGAAATAGTGCAGCTCGAGGATGACGATATTTTTGAGAAAAGAAGGAGAAAGAAGGTTGGCCCTAGAGATGTGCTAACTAGCAAAATTAACGATTCCACCACCTAGATTCAGGTCAGGTATGCCCAATAAAAGAATCCAGCGAAAAAAGCACAAAAATAAAAGTTCAAGAACAAGATCGAAGGAGCACACCAAGGAAAATGAAAAATGAGAAAAAGAAAGAGAAACTACCTTTGAATCAAAATTCCCAAATCGCCACGAGAAGCAAGAAGAAAACGAAGAACGCCATAAATCTTGAGAAATTTAAGTTGCAGGAAAGTTGCAGAAAATGATCGAGTGAAGAAGAGGGTGAAAAATGGAGAAGATCCCTATTATACATTAGGGTTAAAAGAAAGAAGAAGAAGAAAATACAGGGGCTAAATTGCAAGGAATTTGAAAATTTTAATTGGGCGCGTCTTTTCGTGTGACTGATGGGCATGATTGACGAGGGGATGCCTCGTTTTCCGAAACGTCACTCAGAAGCCAAGGTGGGAGAATGAGCAAGAAGTCGAGCACTCGGGCCGAGCATGAAGCCGAGTACCATGTTGCTCGCCAAGATGCTCGCCTGATTGCTCACTGATCCAGAGAATTATTCAGCTAAGCCACTCGTGATTATCATTTCAGCATATCCTTTGATATAGAGAATCAAATCAAAGCATATACTGAGGGGCGAATGTTGATAAAAGGAATTAAAACTAATGATCAAAGAATAATCAAAGTATAAGCTGCTCGTCGGGTTGCTCGCCGCTTTGCTCACTCGGCCCAGAGGTGGCGAGACGATAAGCCCACGTGGCCAAGCCCAAGTTGCTCGCCACGCTGCTCGCCGCCTTGCTCGCTCGGCCCAGTGGTCGTGAGGCAACAAGCCCATGTGGCCAAGTCCAAGTTGCTCACCGCCTTGCTCGCCCGGCCTAGTGGTGGCGAGGCAACAAGCCCACGTGGCCAAGTCCGCCTTGCTCGCCCAGCCTAGAGATGGCGAGACAACAAGCCCACGTGGCCAAGCCCAAGTTGCTCACCACGTTGCTCGCCCTTATGCCCGTCCATTATTCCCAGGAATGAAGACACAAGAGATGTCCAAGAACCTACAAGGAATACATAGGACGTTTAGGCTAGAGTTAATGGGGCAAGTAGCTAAGGTGGTGACAAGTGGAGGACACTTGTCACCATCAGAAGCCAAGTGCTTAAAAACATGTCACCTCAGCCTTACAAGGGTATAAATAGTTGTAATAACTTATTTTGTGGAGGATCTGAAAACTTTTAGTACAAGAAACAACTTTCAATATTTCTCTCTCTATATTTTCTCTCTACAATTCACAAAACTACTCCAAATTACGTCTTTGATTATTGTTTGTGTAGTCAAGCAAGATTAATTAGCCACATAATCTTTCATATTAGTAAGATTGCACAACAAGGTGACTTGGAACATTCTCTTTGCTGCATTTAACACTTCATTTAAGTGTTAGCTGCTTCCTTCATAAATGTTGAAGGCATTTAATGCATCAGGTTACTTGTCTTCAGGGGAGTCCTTTCAGGCTGCTTGGACTTAGTCCTCTGGGGTGCACTTTTCAGATGGTGGGTGTATCTCCTAATCCTTCACCAGGCTAGTCTAAGATACAGCAGGCTAGTTTAAGACACATCAGACTAGTTAAAGCAAAAGTAGTTTGTTATTACAAAAACTTAAATTCTAAGTTTTTATCATAGTCACTTAACAATTTGGGCTAGATTTCTAAGTCTTTGAGAGATACATTAATACATCATGGGAGTCTTTGGGATTCTATCAAAACATTTTATAAGTCATTTCCCAACAATTTCCCCCTTTTTGATAAGAACAAAGACTTATCCTTACTAGCTTATACCAGAAGACTTTTACTTAGCAAGATTTCATTTTCAGAAGTTTCCCCTGAAAAGGTACCTGCAGGTTAGTTAAGCAGTTTATAGTAAAGTGCATAGGCCTAGCAGATAATGAGATATTATCTTGGGCTCAGAAGATATACATTTCCATTAATGTCAGAACTTGATTACAGTTTACAAAACTTCTACTGTAATCAGAATATTATCCTGCCCCAAAATAAAAACAAAAGACATCAAACAATTCCATCTGCTACTTTCATCAGTGTACTTGGCCCTATAGGCTTCCAAAAGCTGGCTCCACTCCATACTGTGCAAACACCCTCTTTTTCAGCTCCATCTTCCTCTCCATCACATCCTTGTTGTGTCCCCTTAAGCCAAGCTGATCACAAACCACCAACCATTCATTCAGGATGTCTTGCATCCTTACCTCTCCACTGGCATCCATTGGGGGCATGAAGAGAATGGGACCAGGGGCTTTGAAAGAGTCTCCTCCACTGTGCTCTTCCCATGAGTTCAGGATCCTGGGATATAGAGCAGGCCCGTTCTCCACCATTTTCTGATGAAATACTTCATCAGCCTCCACCATTTTATATAAATCTTATAAATATATATCTAATTTTTTAATCTCAACCGTTCATCTTAATTTCTATATTCAACTCTATAAATATTATTAATCTCATCTTTTAACCTTATTTCGTCGTTAGTCTCTTGCTTCTTCTTATTTCTCTTTTGATATTCTTATTTATCATATTTTAATATTCTAATTGTTTATTTATCTTTTTATGTTTGATTTTTTTGCAAGTTCATATTTTACATCTAAGAATTTGCTGAAATAATATTTTTTTTCTATTACTACATAATTTTTGTAGTTTTCTTTTGGAGGTAATGGGTGGTTTTCTATTTTATTTAAATGTTTGAATTGTTTATTTATCTTTTTTATGTTCTTTTTTTTGTAGGTTTGTATTTTACATCTAATAAGTTGACGAGATACTACTTTTTTTATTGCTACACAATTTTCATAATTTTTTTTGTAGGTAATGTTTAATTGCTACAATTGCAGATCTATTTGATTTAAGATTTTGATGTTTGAATTGTTTATTTGTCTTTTTAGTATTCTTTTTTTCGTGTTGTTAATATTCTGATATTTGAATTGTTTATTTATCTTTTTATGTTTAATTTTTTGTAGTATTGTATTAAGATCATTGTGTACGCATTGTATACACCGTAAGTTATTTTACATCCTAAGTTATTCACTTCTAGAAAAAATAGATGTTCTATAGCATAATATGATACATGTATATGTTTTGCATGTGTACATATTTTTTAATTACTTAATTTATTTGTTATAATATTGTGTACGCGTTGTGTATGTGCATATTTTTTAATTACTTTATTTGTTATAGATCAAAAGTATAATATTGTTATATATATATAAAAAAATGTTAGCTTTTAGAGTGGAAAAATTACAAAATGGTTTACAAATTGATACTAATTACAAATTGGTTCTGTGCAGAAAAAAATATACTTCTGTACAGAAAAAAATTATGCTTTTGTGCAGATATTATGAACCAATATATAAATATAGTCACTTTTTTTGAACCAATATGCATATGTCCCTTTTAGAATACATGAATATCGTAACTAGGTGGTTTAGCTCACCTGGCCACCGGGCTCCTCACATGAGTTAGTGACTTGGGTTCGATTCCCTCTGGGAACAAATTAAGGGAGACATAAGGTTGACTTGGAGATAATACTTGGAGTATTTGGAGAGTTAATGAACTAACTTCTAACTACTAATAACTAACATTTACCGATAAAAAAATACATTAATATCGTGATGTAAAAAATTATAATAATATAAAATGATTATTTTTCATAAATTATTTCTAGATCTAATCATTTTTTGTTATTATCATGAGTGACTAATTCTAATTTTATTTTATTTTAAATAAAAAATATAAATCTTATGAAATATTATCTCTTGATTTTATTTATCTAATCATCTTTTGTTATTATCATAGAAGGAGTAACTAAATCTTATGATACTATTTCTTTAATCATAACAAAATGATCTAATAAAATATTTTGTTCTTGATTTTCTTTAAACATATTTATATAGGATTAGTCTTGTATGCACCACTTACACGGTGCAACTCAAGTTCATTTTTAAAAAGTTAAACAGTTTATAACTGAAAAGTTAAACAGTTTATTACTGAAAAGTTAAACTATGAAAGATACACTTTTCAGTAATAAATTGTTTAACTTTTTAGTTATAAACTGTTTAACTTTTTAAAAATGAACTAGAGTTGCACCGTGTAACTGGTGCACAGGAGACTTACTCATTTATATAATGGAATAACATATATCTTTCTTGATTATCTTTAAATATAAAAAAATAAATCTTAAATATTTCTTGAATCTTTTCAAATATGAAAAATTAAATTCAATAAATTTCTTATAATTTTAATCCTATATTTTATTTTTTAATGTCAACCGTATATGTTAATTCTAAGTTTTTATAAATTTAAATTTACTTTTTATTTTTATATAAACACTTTAACGTATAAAATATTAATTTCTCCTTAATTTTAGTTTAATTATTTTTTATATTATCTCAATTCATTATTATTTTCGTAAATTATTTTTACATTATTATTATTTATGTATCACATTATTTTTAATATGTTTAAGTCATCGTAGATGAATATATATGTGGATCTAATCATCACACTTAATAATGTGTTTATATTATTCAAAAATCTAATAATATTTTAATTTATT